>ML782611.1:674871-689337 GCA_009831015.1 Picea engelmannii
GGGGGGGGTGAATTAGTATGAGAAAATTTACCATTTTAACCAAAATATACATATGCCAACTTTATTAGCAGTATATCATTAATATATCATCGGTATATCATGAGAATATAAACATAAGCAACATCACATCAAGTACAAAATACACCCGAATTTACGTGGAAGCCCAAATGGGAGAAAACCAAAGAATGATTTCTTATATATATCAAATAATACATTCATTGGAAGCACCAACGTCCAAATTCTCCATCTACAACTGGAAGGAGGCTCCAACCCCCTATTTATAGGCTCCAACCTGAAGGAAGCTACAACTCCTTTAATTCTCTGGCTCTAACCAGAAGGAGGCTACAACCCCCTAATTCTCAGGCTCCAACTTGAAGGAAGCTCCAACTCCCAGTGTTCTTCGACACCAACCAGAAGGAGGCTAAAACCCCCTTTCCTTTCCCCATCCTACCACCCTGAAATATAAGTGTAGACCAATCATCACTACCACTGTCATTTCCACTGTCACTGTCATTATCACTCCCCCTGTCACTGTCATCACCACTGTCACATCAACCTGTAACCTGTCAACCTGTCACTATATCCACACTATCAACCTATCACCTGTATCCACCTATCACTGATCAACCTGTCCAACTTTTCACTATCACCGATACTCAACTAGATCCTCTCACATGGATCATATACCAAGGAAACCTTCCAACTATATGTCCAACATCACCAATGCATGCATATACCAAGCATGTACGAAGATCATCAACATACCATCATAAGATATGTGTCTCAACCATGTATCAAACCATCAACCATTTACCACAACCTATACCACAACAAGTGCATCAACCATGCACCAACACCTGTACCAAACCGTACATCACCCATGCCAAACTGTGCATCAACCATGCACCATAACCTGTACCATATGCCTCAACCATCAACCATGTACATCAATACCATACCAAGTACCAATCATATACCATACCATGTATCAACCATGTACATCAACACTTGTACCAACAATGTATCTCAACCATATACCATATCACTCGATCATGCCATACACCATATACCATAGGATATACCAATGAAGTACTATAAATGGTGTACCTCAACAAAGTACCAACATCACCAAGATATGTATCTCATATATGTGTTGTCATATACCAATTGTAATCCTCAACAATGTATCAATATCAATGACAACCATACACCATGTCCCAATGCTTCAAGAGTATACTGAGAATAAGCCTCAAGCATATAACATCATCACCATGTAACCAAACTAGATACCAATATACCACTACAACCAAGATGTACTACTAACCAATGTACAATACCAATATCACCGATATGTACCATGCATCAACAAGACATGCCTCTCAATCATGTACCATACCATCACCAAGCATAATATGTAATCACATAAGCATACATGTAACCTGTAGCAGACCTGTTGTCCTGTAATACTAACATATAACACTGTCACAACCTTCAACAACCTAGTACCAACATATATACCAAATTTTCCTTAACCTCGAGGAACTAAGACTCCCTATCATGCGGGGCCTCGCGTGACGTGCCCTAGGAAATCCGTGAGGGTGCCTCGCATGACACCCTCAAGATGACCCGCGAGGGCCTACCTAATTAGGGTTACACATAAACCCTATCATTTTGCAACTCCGAAAATCTCACTCTTTCTTCTCACTTTCTCCGATGCCTCTGTTAGCGACATTATTTGTCTTGGGCTCAAAAAATACCCAGGCCTGCAGGTTACACGAGAAGTGCCCCAGTGCAACACGAGAGAATCTCTTTTCCGATCATAAGTCAAGCGAGCGGATGAAGTTTTGATGTCAGCAGCCGAGATCCACCTACAAAACTGATCGATGTGCATCGAGATTTAGGGGCTGCCAAGTTGCCCGAGATTTAGCACGAAGGATAGCGCCAATAGTTCAAGGCAAATCTGGGTCGTCCGATCCAGTTGAGACAGGTGGCAGTCATTCGGCATATCGGGGATCGATGTTTCGGGAGACAAGAAGCCTCCCATTCTTTACGGGTGAAATCGTTGATCGACGAAACACTGAAAGCACCTTTGGAGCCAAGCCCACGGTCATAGAAATAGGTCACATGAAGCGATCCTGTAAATGGAGGTAGCCCCCCTTTTATAATAGGGAATACTATCTGGGCCGTTCATTTGAAAGGTGCGCGATGCACATCTGTGTCACGTCGACATTCATGAGTTCAAGGGGTAAGCGCACCTCATCTTTGCACCTCCTGAAACCTCGAATCCCGAAATGCCGAAAACGACCAGAATTAGGCTCATGGTTTTGGTGCCTGGTCATAAAGGAGTAGGCCTAAAGGTGGGGCGCTAATGTTTATCATTCGATGAGATGGGCCCCAAAGCGCCGAGAGTGATCTTAGCCGTTCATCCTAGATGAACATGTGGTGTGCGATTAGGTCCTTCCAACATTTCTCCCATTGCGATTTCAAAGCGTAAGGAACAACTCTCTCATATCCCCGAAGCGCGAAGCATAGAAGACGTCTCGGACCCGGGCCCGTAGTATTTCCGAATCAGTTCAGAACTGTCAGATCAGTGGGGGGGACGCGTGGTGACCGTTAGGTCCTCCTAGCATATCGCCCATCACAATTTCAAAGAAAGAAGACTTTCTCCTTCATATCCACGAACCCCAAAACGCCGAAAGCACTCTGGAAGATAGACGTAGGGTCATGGCCCGTGGTCACTTGAGAAAGTAAAAAGGACTGTACAAAGGGGAGGCCAAAAGCGCTGAGTTGAGGTTTAGAAGGGGGTATTGTGTTCTCCAGATGTCGGTTCGACGTAATCTAGATCCTAATACTTGCTGGGAATGAATGAAGAAGAAAGAGGGTAGTTGAAACCTCCCCTCACTCATTAATTTCAAAGTATGGGTGTCCCGGCCGAAAGCCTGCCCGAGATGGTCTTCTGTATTGGTTCTTTTCATGGAATCCACGCCGAGTCCTCGACTCGCCAGGGAAGCTTGCACATGCTAATTCAGCATTTAAGGGCTCAACTAGCCCCTGGCACGAGCCATGCAAAATTAAGGTGGTGTATGACAGAGGAGTGTAGGCCAGATTTGATTGAAGAGACTCCTCGTCCCAAAAGTCCAGTAGGCCTCTGTTGGGAAAATATTTAGGAGTATATGTACTTAGTTTTGATATTTTTCAAGCTATTGATGGTAGAGCGAAGCTCCCAATTGTAATTTTTTAACAGGCACTCTAGTTCTCTGGTTATGCATCTGTATGTAAGATCTCTTGTTTAATGAAAGATAGTGTCCTTATTCCATCTAGTTTTCATCTCGTACCGAGGGAGTTCATGATTGACTGATTCACATGAATTATTGCAGTTGTGTTATGATAAAGGATTTATTGTGGCTCTATTGTATTCTCTGGTTTTCTGCGTTTGAATGTAAGAAGATCTTGCGTTTAAATGCATTCTCCTATAGTCTGCTAGAAACTTGATGTTGACAACAGACCTTTGCATCTCTCTGATACAAGTCTTCCCCCTACTCACCCTTACTACAACTCACTGTCTGGAGTATATCTAAGACCTCACTTGCCCATGCACGCCTGGCCTAGTTTCGGATTTGTAACAATATCATCTGAGTTTACTTCCATTCGATCACCCCTTTCATACACAAATCGTGACATAAACTGATGGGCGTCGGGCTCTGCTCCTGCCGCAATCTAGGAGTGACTTCCGTTGCCAACATTTCTAGCGCCGTTGTCGGGGATGAAGTTGAAAATCTTCCCTGGGATTGAACGACATTGAGATTCTGATTCTGAAGGTGCATCAGGCATCAGAGCCCTTGAAGATTGCTACTGTGCACCTGGCGACTCCATTGTGATGACTCCACATTGGAAAACCTGCCGTGTCAATTGTGGCTTTCAGGGGTAGACACACGCGGTCCCATCCATAGCTTCCTCTAGCTACACCTGAGACTGATCAGGAGGTGGTCCTTGGAAAAGGAAAGGCCTCTGAAGGAGAAGCTATCGCCACTGAACTAGGTAATTCACCATCTCCTTCTGTAAGAACTCCATTTTCTCCTCCTCAGTTTCCTAGCAGACCGCTTTCTGAAGTTTCCCGTTTCCTGAATTTCGGGAGTGTTCCTATTGAGGTTTCCCCCCCTGGTCTGGGATTAGAGGGAGAAATCCTTGTCACTCAGATTTCTCCTGAAGATGCACCTTGGCGTAGACCCAGGACCACAGAAGATTTCCCCACTCCTAGCTTTACCACTCCTCCTCTTGTTACTGTTGCCACTTCTGCACGGAGGGAAACATCAGCCGACTTAAGCTCGCTAGCCTTCTCCCTAAATCCCCTATTATTTCCCACTCCCCTTAGAAGCTCATCCCCAGTATCCCCTTTTCGAGCTCCTTCTCCTCCGAGTTCTCCTCCACACAATATCCCTATGGCAGGAGAAAATCCCCCTATGACTAGAATGGAGGCCATTATAGCCTCTAGGTATGCTCCCCTCGTGCTATCGCAGCCTCTCAATGCCCTCCCAACATATGGTTACCTCAAGCAGCTGCCCAAGTTTACAGGTGAGGGGGACATAACTATAGAAGAACACCTAGAAGCCTTTTACCGTTTCACTGATGATAATGTCATCATGCATGCAGACGTATGGATGAGGATTTTTGTCCATAGCCTTCAAGGCGAGGCTAGAAAATGGTTCAAGGCCCTGCCCCCCGGATCTATTGATGGGATCGAAGCTTTAGATAATGCCTTTTTGAGACAGTGGGGAGATAAAAAAGACTTCATGTATTACATGATAGAGTTTGAGTCTTTGAAGAGAAATGAAGGAGAGTCTGTCTTCGACTTCTCCAAGAGATTTAATAAAATGTACAACAAAATCCCTGCTGAGATAAAACCCTCCGAAGATTCTGTAAAGATCACTTATGCTAGCGCCTTTGTTCCCGATTTTTGCCTCCTGTTGAGGGAAAGAAGAGCCACTACTCTGGCCCATATGCAAGATGCAACCATGGAGGTAGAATCTAATATATTGGCTGTTGACAGACTCAGGAACACTACTGATAGAAACATATCTAGGCAGAGGCCTGAAGCTTCCTCATCCAGCTCCTCTCCCCTGCCCCTTCAGATAGATGAGACAACTAGAATACTAAAGTCACTTTCTGCTAGAATGGAAAGGTGGGAGTTAGAAGGGAAGCCCATGTACAGAAATCCCCAGAATGCTGATGGTAGAGGTTTCAGGAGACCTGATAACAATGGACCATAGGCCTTCCCAAGGGACCAAAGGGAAAAAGACAGAGAAGATCAAAGGATTCAAACCCCTATCCAAAATAACCTGGTTACTCATGAGGGAGGGGAGGAGATAGACGAGTTCGACCCCGAAATTCATTGTGTTGAAGAAGCTCCTCCTTTTCCCCATTTGACTCAGTATGCATATGAAAAATCCCTGATGAACATCCAAATCCATGAGTTAGGTAAGGGAGAAAGGGCCGGTCACACCTCTAACAGATACAATCTCATGTCAAGAAAGAAAGAAGGAGACTTTGATGGCCAAGACCAACCCCTCATAGCAGATAGGAATACTAAATCCATAGCAGCCACTACTAAAGAAAAGAAAACTCAGAGTGCTTCGCCAGCAGCCAATGAGCCTAGCACTGAGGTAAGGGAAGCTCCTAAGCCTATTCCCTCCTTCAATTTTGAGCATGAGATTCAGAAGATTAGAATTCCTGTACCCCTATCTGAACTCGTTAAAAATGAAGATTTCAAAAGGTCCCTCTCCAAGTTGCTACAATCTGAGTCCCCCCAGTCTCCCTCTGACTCAGTGAACCTTCAATATGAGAAACCAGCTGTCATCCTAGGTCCCATGGTAGAATACAGAGATGATTCATCCCCTCCCTTCGACACCTCCCTGAACATACATGATAAAGTGTTGCATAATTGCCTCATGGATTCAGGAGCTTCCCATAACCTTATGCCCAAAATAGTAATGGAAGAATTGGGACTGGAGGTGACAAACACTTATCATGATTTGTACTCTTTCGACTCAAGAAGAGTGCAGTGTCTAGGAGTCATCAAAGACCTGGTGGTTTCTTTGTTTCAGCTGCCCATGAAGAGTGTGGTCATGGATATTGTGGTAGCTGACGTTCCCCCCAAATTTGGCATGCTGTTGTCTAGATCTTGGATTAAAAAGCTTGGGGGAACATTGCAGATGGATCTCACGTATGCCACCATTCCAGTCTTTGGAGGGGAACAAAGGAGGTTATATAGAGAAGCTCAGTTGGCCTACATTGTTAGTGACGAAGCAAATCCCACCAATCACCCCATCTTTGCACTTAACACTGACTTGGGGTCTAGTTTATTGCAGCTCACTGATGCTCCTGAAGACCCTTTCCAAGTCAGAAAGCAGCCCAGTCTTGATTATCCGATTCCCCCTCTAACCCCCTCCATGTGGAATATGTTTTTCGATGGAGCTTCTTCTAGGGAATGCGCTGGCGTTGGGGTGGTTTTCATATCACCTTGTCAAGAGGCCATATCCCTGTCATACAAGCTAGAATTTGAAACCACCAACAATGTGGCCGAGTATGAAGCTCTTTTTCTGGGTATGAGGGCCGCAAAGGAAATGAGAATTAAAGAAATAACAATATTTGGAGATGCTGAGTTTATTATCCAGCAAGTCAGAAATGATTATCGTGCTAATAATCCTCAGCTCAGGAATTACAGAAATGAGGTATGGGGCCTGATTGACAATTTTTTCTTGGCCTTTAAAATTTCTTTCATTCTGAGGGGGGAGAATACTTCAGCCGATTCTTTAGTTGTCTCAGCTAGTTTGCTCAAAGTTCCTCTGCCGCCTATGGTCAAATATGATGTTGAAATAAGATATAGGCCCTCTGTACCAGATAACTTCAAGCATTGGAAGGTATTTGAAGATGACCTTGAAATTGAAAAATTTCTCCAATCTGGTGATGAATTTTCTGCATTGCACATTGATCAAGATCCCGACCCGAAAGGTGACCCTCACCCTGAGGTGTTTTTAAATAAAATTGCTAATCACCAGATTATTCAGCTGCCTAGCAATCACATTCCAAAGGGACTAATCCCTTTGGAAAGACTGTTCGATGGGAATGATGTGGCCGTAAAGGGTAAGGTTTCAAATGAAGATGCTGATACAACCGAATGCAACATTGGCACACAGGAGGAGCCCAGGTTTGTCAAATTATCAAACAGTTTGACCAGAGAATAGAGGGCCGAATATACTGAGCTGCTGAGAGAGTTTGCTGATGTGTTTTCATGGTCATATGAGGACCTTAAGACATATGAGACATCCGTCATTGAACACAAGATCCCATTGAAGGAAGAAGCTAGGCCATTGAAGGCAGAAGCTAAGACAGATAAATCCCATGTTGCTGCTTGTCATGGAGAAAGAAGTGAAGAAGTTGCTAGAGGCCCAGATTATCATCCCCTTGAGATATTCCGAATGGGTGGCCAATTTGGTTCTGGTGAGGAAGAAAAGTGGAGAAATCAGGCTATGTGTCGATTTCAAGAATCTGAACAACAGCTCAAAGAAAGACAATTACCCCCTACCTAAGATGGAGCACATACTGCAGAGGGTAACTGGTGCATCCAGGATATCCATGATCGATGGGTTTTTTGGCTATAATCAGATATTAGTCATGCCCGAGGACAGGGAAAATACAACCTTCACCACTCCTTGGGGCACATTCATGTACGCCAAAATGCCTTTTGGACTTATGAATGCAGGAGCAACATTTCAGCGAGCCATGGATATAGCCTTCATCGGGGAGAAAGACCAGTTTGTAGTGATCTACCTAGACGACATCACAGTCTTCTCCAGGTCTGATAAAGAGCATTGCCATCACTTAAGGAAAGTTTTCTTGAAGTGCCGGAGGTTTGGTCTCTCCCTAAATCCCAAGAAATCCTTATTTTCTATGATGAAGGGCAAGCTGTTAGGCCATATAGTATCAGTGGAAGGAGTGAGGATTGATCCTAGCAGAGTGGAGGCAATTCAAACCCTGTCACTTCCCAGGTCTAAAAAAGAGGTCTAGGCCTTTTTAGGAAAGATTAATTTCCCGAGGAGATTCGTCTCAAATTTTGCTGAACTAGTAAAACACATCACAGCCATGCTCAGAAAGGGAAACAAAGTGAAATGGACCGCTGAACCCAGGGAATCTTTTGTCAAAATAAAGAGGGCACTAACTGAGGCGCCTGTGCTGATTAGTCCTGATTATTCAAAACCTTTCCTAGTTTTTTCTTTTGCTTCCTTCGATACGGTAGAAACAATGTTATTGTAGAAAAATGAGGAAGGACGGGAGCAACCCATTGCCTTCTTCAGCAGGGCATTAAGAGATGTAGAGATCAGGTACGAAATCATGGAGAAGCAGGCCTCTGCCTTAGTGAAATCTCTCAAAGCTTTCAGAGTCTATGTCTTGCACTCAAAGGTAACCGCGTACGTTCCTTCGACTTCTGTGAAGGACATCCTTATGTAGCCCGATATAGATGGGAAAAGAGGCAGATGGATCGCTAGAATCCTGGAATTTGACTTGGAAATAAAGCCCACCAAGTTGGTCAAGAGGCAAGGTTTAGCCAAGCTACTGGATGAATCCAATTACGAAGCCTTGGGCATTAGTTTCATCAATACATGCTCAGGAATTCAACAGGTTGATTTGCCCAGTCAACGCTCTCAGGAAGGCGTATTGATGGCAGAGTGTGCTTGGTATCATGACATTTTGTAGTTTCTGCAGGAGTTGAAGCCCCAAGATGGAATGTGTAAAAGTAAGGCAAGAGCTTTAAAGCAATAGCTTTAAATCTCAAGGTAGTCAGATATTGCCTCATTGGGCAATTCTTATACTAGAGAGACCCCCTAGGAGTGCTGCTGAGATGTCTGAACCCACCAGAAGCCCAAAAATTTATGTTTGATTTCCACAGAGGCCTTTGTGGGGGGCATCATTTCTGTAAGACCAAAACTCACAAAATCCTTAGGGATAGGTATTACTGGCCCACTTTATTCGTTGATGTCAGCAGAGAAATCAGGGCCTGCATCAAATGCCAAAAGTTCTCAGGGAAACAACAGCTTGGGCCACTACCACTGAAGCCTGTGATAGCTTCAACACCTTTTCAACAGTGGGGGCTAGACTTTATCGGGGAAATTCATCCTCCCTCAAGTGGCCAACACAGATGGATCCTGACTACAACAGATTATTTCACCAAGTGGATAGAAGCTGCCCCCACCAAAAGTACATCCCACAAAGTAATTATCAGCTTCCTGGAGGATATCATAGCCAGATTTGGCTGTCCCAGCAGGATCGTCACTGATAATGCTGCTTCTTTCAAATCTGAGCCTCTCATTAAGTTCTGTGAGCAGTTCCATATCTCGCTAATTCACTCCACCCCCTAATATCCCCAGGGAAATGGTTTAGCAAAGTCCTCCAACAAGGGCCTGATAAGGATCATCAAAAGACTATTGGAGGACAACAAAAGGGCCTGGGGTTCGAAGTTGAAATTTTCTTTATGGGCTGATCGAGTGACAACGAAGAAATCTTTGGGCACCTCACCTTTTCAGCTGGTTTACGGAGCATAGGCAGTTTTTCCCACTCAGCTCGCCTTACCTGTGGCAAATTTATTTCAAGATTATGAAGGAGAGCCAGATCATATGATCAGAAGGATTCATCAGATAGTAGAAGTACATCAGATCAGGGAACAGGTGAGGGACACAACTCATAGTCATCAACAAAGGGTCAAACAGGCTTTTGACAAGAAGGTCAGGAAGAAGGAGTTCGAGATCAGGGATTTGGTACTTAAGTGGGATGCACCCAGACATGATAAAGGAAAACATAGCAAGTTTGACGCCCTTTGGATTGGCCCCTTCAAAATCTCTGAGGTCTTCTCAAACAACACATACCAGTTGCACGATCTGGAGGGTGAAGAGGTTTTCAACAGCCCAGTAAATGGGCATTTTCTAAAGAAATGTTTTTTTTGAGCCTTAGACGGCTCCTTTGTTTGTAAATATTATCCTTTAGTTCTTTGTTCATTTTCTGTTTGTATATTTTCGGCTTAGTAAATGACTCCATAGCCCAATAACAAGGCACTGAAACTGCAGAATGAGTTCTTAGAGCATCACAGGGACGACTCTATCCCCCATGGAGCCTAATGTTAGCGACATTATTTGTCTTGGGCTCAAAAAATACCCAGGCCTGCAGGTTACACGGAAAGTGCCCCAACGCAACGCAGGAGAATCTCTTTTCCGATCACAAGTCAAGCGAGTGGGCGAAGTTTTGATGTCAGCAGCCGAGATCCACCTACAAAACTGATCGACGTGCATCAAGATTTTGGGGCTGCCAAGTTGCCTGGGATTTAGCATGAAGGATAGAGCCAATAATTCAAGGAAAACCTGGGTTGTCTGATCCAGTTGAGACAGGTGGCAATCAGTCGACGTATCGGGGATCGGTGTTTTGGGAGACAAGGAGCCTCCCATTCTTTAAAACTGAAATCACCGATCGGTGAAACGCCGAAAGCACCTTTGGAGCCAAGCCCACGGTCCTAGCACCAGGTCACATCAAGCGAGCCTGTAAATGGAGGTAGCCCCCGTTTTATAATAGCGAATACTATCTGGGCTGTTCATATGAAGGGCGTGCGGTGCACATCTGTGTCACGTCAACATTCAGGAGTTCAAGGGGTAAGCACACCTCGTCTTTGCACCTCCCGAAACCTCAAATCCCGAAACGCTAAAAATGCCCAGAATTAGGCTCATGGTTTTGGCACTTGGTCACAAAGGAGCAGGCCTAAAGGAGGGGCACTAATGTTTATCATTCGACGAGACGGGCCCCAAAGCGTCGAGAGTTATCTTAGCCGTTCATCCTGGATGAACACGTGGTGTGCGATTAGGTCCTCCCGCCATTTCACCCATCGCGATTTCAAAGCGTAAGGAACAACTCTCTCATATCCCCGAAGCGCGAAGCATCGAAGACGTATCGGACCTGGGCCCGCAGTATTTCCGAATCAGTTCAAAACTGTCAGATCAATGGGGGGGACGCATGGTGACCGTTAGGTCCTCCCGGAATTTCGCCTATCGCGATTTCGAAGAAAGAAGACTTGCTCCTTCATATCCACGAACCCCGAAACGCCGAAAGCACTCTGGAAGATAGACGTAGGGTCACGGCCCGTGGTCACTTGAGAAAGTAAAAAGGATTGTACAAAGGGGAGGCCAAAAGCGCCAAGTTGAGGTTCAGAAGGGGGTATTGTGTTCTCTAGATGCCGGTTCAACGTAATCTAGATCCCGATACCTGCTGGGAATGAATGGAGAAGAAAGAGGGTGGTTGAAACCTCCCCTCACTCATTAATTGCAAAGTATGGGTGTCCCGGCCGAAAGCCTACCCGAGATGGTCTTATGTACTGGTTCTTTTCATGGAAGCCACGTCGAGTCCTCGACTCGCCAGGGAAGCCTGCACACGCTAATTCAACATTTAAGGGCTCAGCTACCCCCTAGTGGGAGCCATGTAGAATTAAGGTGGCATATGACAGAGGAGTGTAGGCCAGATTTGATTGAAGAGACTCCTCATCCCGAAAGTCCAGTAGGCCTCTGTTGGGCAAATGTTTAGGAGTATATGTACTTAGTTTTGATATTTTTCAAGCTATCGATGGTAGAGCGAAGCTCCCGATTGTAATGTTTTAATATGCACTCTAGTTCTCTGGTTATGCATCTGTATGTAAGATCTCTTGTTTAATGAAAGACAATGTCCTTATTCCATCTAGTTTTCATCTCGTACCGAGGGAGTTCATGATTGATTGATTCACATGAATTATTGCAGTTGTGTTATGATAAAGGATTTATTGTGGCACTATTGTATTCTCTGGTTTTCTGCGTTTGAATGTAAGAAGATATCGTGTTTAAATGCATTCTCCTATAGTCTGTTAGAAACCTGATGTTGACAAGAGACCTTTGCATCTCTCTGATACAAATCTTCCCCCTACTCACCCTTACTACAACTCACTGTCTGGAGTTTAGCTAAGACCTCACTTGCCCATGCACGCCTGGCCTAGTTTCAGATTTGAAACAATATCGTCTAAGTTTACTTCCATTCGATCACCCCTTTCATACACAAATCGTGACATAAACTGATGGGTGTCAGGCTCTGCTCCTACCGCAATCTAGGAGTGACTTCCGTCACCAACAGCCTCATACTTGCTATCAGATTCACAGATAGACCAATATATTAGATCATAACATTCTCACAAGATAAATATTCAATGTAAGTGTGTGTGTGTGTTTATGAGAGACTCCTTGAGGTGTATTTATACTTTTTCTAAGTAGCATATTTCCTTATTCTTAGGGCTTCTTGAATTTCTTGTTACAACCACTTTACCCATTCATTCATTGACTTTTAATTACTTAGGGGCTTCTTGACCACTCTTCAGGGCTTCCAACTTCACAAGGAACCACGTGGCATACCACCTATCCTCGAAAACGGTACAAAAATGACTATCCATCTATGAGTGTCTTACCTGCATTTACATTGTCCTTCATGTCCATATTCCTCAACCAACTCCGTGTACCATAACCACACCTCCGAGGCTTCATGTAGACTTCATCAAATGCACCCATGTAATTAAGGGGGAGAGTTAGAGTAACGTAATTACACCCTCAAATTAGTTTGTCTTTATAACTTCTTTGGATACGGTTAGTTGGTCAATTATACCATTGTAACTCCATTATAACTAATATTTCTATCTAAATATAGAAGACAAATTGATGGTGCTGCAGATGGCATTAATTCTGCAATTCATTTTGTGTAATTCTGCATTGTCATTGTGGCTATAGCAATAGTCATATTCAATTTCTTTCTTTTTCCTATGAACAATAACATGGAGTGATTGTTAAAAAAAATGTTAGTTTATAATGGTAAACTAGATATTAGGCTTAGGAATTAACACAATCAATTCGACTTTAGTTTAGTTTATGCTTTTATGTCTTATTTCACTTTATCAGTTTATCCCATATTCATAAATTGGATTGAATCGACTTGATTGTAGCCCTATACAAGAAAGATTTTGCTTTCTCATTTAATATACAATATGGAGAAATATTTCGAGTTATCTTGGTTTCTTTATCTGCTCGATTTCAGTAATATGGTATTAGAGCCAAGTGTTCTATAAATTGTATTAAGAGTCTTGAGCCTTTAAAAGACAAGGTTTCCACTCTTACGAATTCAATAGTTTGGGTGCCATAAAGTCTACGTGAGCGTGAAGTCTTAGGGACTACTACCGACAAATATGGATTGAGGGATCGCTAGCATAGCACATTGAAGAGCCAAAAGGGTTTCATTGAAACTAGGTATTGTTTTATTTTTTTCGAAGAAAGGTCAAATGTTTATTTTTTTAATTTTCAACCACCATACAATGATTTTTTAATCGTTGTTTTAGCCATCAATTCTGAGGCTCGTATGGTACAACAATGCAGTCGTACAAAATCCGTACAGTCATAACAAATTCTACGAAATTGCTCAGAAAATTGTAGAAAATTTTGAGTTACGACCCATAATATCTTCTTTCTCAGTTTCTGTGACATTATAGATGAATTAGTTGCAAATTAATGCTATTTTTTCTATATTGTTGCTCAGATTTGCAGATCTGGAAGTTTTAGCTGCTGATTTATTATTTTTCCGTAGATCCAAGGAGAAATTGATTTTTTTGGTGCTGGTTATTAGCAGATCTATCTGTATTTGTGAAGTTTCAACTATTGGTATTCAGATCTGAGTATTTTTGGGCTGATTTGGGGCATATTTCTCACAAATATGTTTGTTTCTCAATAGTACATGGCTTCTACAACTATTTAGAGCCAGTATAAAGGTGTTTTTACTCCCGTGTTGTAGTGTCAAGGAGGGAAGAACATGTATTTTTCATTTTTTTATTTAGTTTATTTTTCTGCACTCTTGACTTGTATCTATGGCTTCGTTGTCCAACATCATGCTGGAAGGAAATTGTAAGTTCTCTGGGAAGAACTAAAATATGTGAAAGTAATGCATGTTGACAATTTTTTAGTACAAGTGTTTGTCAGATATCGTTCTTGACAAGACAACCTAACCCGATGTCGCGGGTAAAGACCATAACAAGTTTGATGGACAAGACACAAAATCAATGGTGCTTCTTGAGTTGTCCATGATAGATGAGATGCTTCCTAAGATTCAAACTGGGAAGAATTTTTCCACATTTTGGAAGCATTCGAAAGATCTACATGAGACTTCAAACAAGGGCGATCCTTCTTCTTGAAGATCATGTTGTTTTCGATCATGATGAGTGAGGGTGCATCATTGCAGGAGCACTTTATCAAGATCAAGGAAATTCAAGAACAATTGGTGCCCATTGAAAGGAATATGGAAGAAGAGGACATGGTGGTAATCACGTTGGAAAACTTACCACGTGCTTATGAGTGTTGAAATTATGCTTATACTGAG
>ML782611.1:689387-727894 GCA_009831015.1 Picea engelmannii
ATGCTTATACTGAGAGGGGGTGGGGGGGTGGGTTAATTAGTATATGATACTTTTTACTTTAAATGAACATTCATCAATCATTCATTAACTTTAAGACAATAAATGCATGTAAACTCAAATCATAGTACATAAAGTTTGATTTGGAAACCCTCATGGGAGAAAACCACAAGAGCTTATATTTATAAAAGCTTGTAAGAACTAACCTACTAGAGACACCAATCTCTTCAACTGAGCACCAACTTAACAAGATATTTTGTAGCCACCAACCTACTAGAGACACCAATATCTTCAGTTGAGCACCAATTCAACAAGATATTGTGTAGCCACCAATCTACTAGAGACATCAATCTCTTCCACTGAGCACTAACTCAGTAAGACCTGTATAGGTAGCAATCTAAGATCTTCATACATAGAGTACTTCTGACTTCACCTGCATGCTTCATATTTCATGCATTTCACAACATCATCATACCCTTAAATTTCATGCTCCAGTGCCTCTCCTTGCTTATACCCTAGACATAGATTCAAACCCTAGTCATATTTAGCCTTCATGCCCTATCGAACCTCATAACATCATTCCCATAATGTAATTCTAGACTGCAGCATCACAACCTAAAAACAATGCACTTTGCAGTATCATAGACCTTATTCCTTCATTGCACACCCTTAAAACTCTAAGAAAAATCCTCTTGTGCACCTTTTGACCCCAGGAATACTCCCCAACTCCTATTGCGCACCTCAGATCTCTTCTGTGTACTTGTACTTGCTTCTTTCTTGGATATCCTTCAAATGTGCAAATCTATCATGTATTTATAGTGTTTTCGTGTTCACTTATGGGGCCAAATTGTAAAAATGGTTCAACCGACTTGTACTTTCTAACTGGGCCAACCTGAAAAAATATTTCATATCTCTTCATTTTTAAGGAGTTAGAGGGAGTGTCATATACTGCTCGAAAGGTCTCATAATACACTTTTCAACCATATATCCTATGCTCCAATTTGAGCTAGGTATTCAGATTAAAAAGTCCTTCAAATATAGGGTATCCAATATGAGTATAAAAAATCCAAAAACAATATTTCCAACAATATCCCCCTTTGACAATGATGGTAACCCTTAGTCAATTTTGTAATACTCCCCATGTCTACAACTCTCCCGTGTTTGCAATTCTACCTTTGTTTGCAACTTCTCCCCCTTTGACATCAATGGCAAAGGGATACTCCCCCTGAGTTTGTACTCCCATTTACTGATGAGATGAGAGGGATATCAGTCCCAAATTCTATCTGAGATATTCAAATCTGTCTCTGAGAAGGAGTTTCATAAAAATATTTGCAACATGTTCTTTGGTGGCAACGTATTCCATCTTGGCAATTTGATCGACTACGTTTTCTCTTAGGAAGTGGTACTTGATGGGAATATGCTTCGTCTTTGAGCGCATAACAATATTCTTTGAAATTTTGATTTCTCTTGTGTTTTCATAGATGATTGAGATTGGTTGATCATATTCTACCTTGATATCCTTCAATGTCTACTTCATCCAGAGAACTTGTGTGAAACATGCTACTACAACTATATATTCGACTTCTATTGTGGATAGAGAGATTGAAGTTTAATTCTTTCTCAACCATGATACTAAAAATTTTCCTAGAAAGAATGCTCCTCCATTGGTACTTTTTCTTGTCATCAATACTACCTACCCAATCTGCATATGTATATGTTGTTAGAGTGAAGTCCTTACTTCTTGAATACCACAATCCAAAGTCCAATGCACCCTTCAAATATCTAAATATTGTTTTTATTGCTTGCACATGTGTCTCCTTTGGTGTAGATTGAAATATTGCAACCTATCCTACTGCTTGCATGATGTTTGACCTTGATGCTCTCACATATAGTAGGTTGCCAATCATTGACATGTATAATGTTTGATTTTATTTTGGAGATTCATCATCTTTGCTCAACTTACACCCTGTGATCGTGGGTGTACTGACAGGTGCAAATTTTTCCATTCCGAACTTCTTCAACATTTCCTTGATATATTTGGTCTGAGAAATGAATATACCTTTGCTAGATTAAGAAATCTGCAACTTTAGAAAGAATGAGAATTCTACAAGCATGGACATCTCAAATTCTTTTTCATTTCTTCTGCAAACTTTTGGCTCATTCTATAATCATTACTTCCAAATATGATATCATCCACATAAACCACAATGATTAACATATTTTCATCGTTTGTTTTGATGTAAAGATGTTTTTTGCAGTTCCTCTTTCGAAACCTTGTTGTTGTAGGTATTTTTCAAATATTGAATACCAAGCTTTTGGAGCTTGCTTTATTTAGTTCATAGAGTGATTTCTGTAGTTTCCATACACGACCTTTGTTTTTTGACAATTTAAATCCTTCTTGATGTTCAATATATAATTCTTCTTCTAAATTTCCATCTAGAAAGGTTGAAGTGACATCCATTTGATAGACTTTGAAGTTCTTGAAACACACAAATGCCAAAACCATTATGATTGTTTCTAATCTTGCAATTGGAGCAAAGATTTCTTCAAATTCAATACCATCAATTTGAGCATACCCCTTATAGACCAATATTTCTTTACTTCTTACTATTTGTCCATCTTCATCCAATTTGTTTTCAAAGACCCATTTGGTGCCAATCACATTCTTGTGTTTTGGTATGGGCACAAGTTCCCATGTCTCATTCTTCTCAATCTAATTTAGTTCTTCTTTCATAAAATTAACCTAATGCTTATCTTCACTAGCTTTTGCAAAGTTCTTGGGCTTTATTTTAGATAGCAAAGAAAATTCAAATCTTCTCCTAGTCTGAAATCCAATATCTATATCACCAAGAATCTAATTTTCTGGATGATGCTTTTGAATAAATTTGGATGGTGTCTTTGGATATTGGTGTTCTCTTTCTTCTTCCTTTTCTCGTTCTCTGTATATTGTCTCCTTTGGATATTCATTTTTTGTGACTTTTCCTTTTGAGGTATTGCTTCATCCACTCTTACATAAATACTATCTAAAACCTTACGTAGTCTTTTATTGTATCATTTGTAGGCCTTGCTTCCATATGCATAGCCAAAAAAGATACCTTCATTTGTTTTGGAATCAAACTTGCCTAAATTATCTTCATTTCTCTTTATATAACACTTGCTCCCAAATACTTTGAAGTATTTGATTGTAGTTGGTCTATCTTTCCATAATTCATAAGGTGTCTTGCTGTTGTTCACTCTAATTTGTGCTATGTTCAAAATGCAGACTGTTGTGCTGAATGCTTCTCTCCAAAAGGCGTCTGGTAGTTTGGCTTCATTCAACATTGTTCTAGCCATTTATTGTACAATTCTGTTCTTCCTTTCTGCAACTCCATTTTTCCACCGAGTCCTTAAAACCGAAAAATGTCTCTTGATTCCATGTTTCTCACAGAATTTATCAAATTCATAAGAGGTAAACTCACCTCCTTTGTCTGATCTTAAGCACTTGATTTTAAAATCAATCTCATTTTCAACTAGGGCTTTGAAAGATTTAAAATTCTCAAATTCTTTAGATTTTTCTTTAAGAAATGTTACCCATGTCATTCTTATGTAATCCTTGATAAGCAACATAAAATAACTCTCACCTTTTAAAGTTTGTGCTCTTGCTGGCTCGTAGAGGTATGTGTGTACAAGTTCCAATGGCTTTGATGTTGAGTATTCCTTTGTTTTGAAATTGACTCTCATCTTCTTCTCGCATTGACATGGATTGCAAATAACATCGATAGGTTTTAAAATACTTGGCATATCTCTTACTACTTTTGTCTTGTTGAGTTTTACTAGATTGTCATATTTTATGTGACCCATACTTTTATACCATAACCAACTTTCATTTACTTGGCCCATACAACATTTTTATCCTTTGACTTCATCAAGAACATATACATTTCTCTGGAATCTGTTTGCATTTTCCACTAATATTCCTCAACTTGCTTTTCTTATCTCACATCCTTTAGAATGAAATGTGAGGTTATAACCTTGATCACACATTTGATTGGCACTTAGAAGATTTGTTTTTAACCCTCAACATACAATACATTCTGTGTTTTAGTATTTCCATTATCAATACTAACGATACCTTTTCCAACTATCCTTGTAGAAGCATTGTCCCCAAATGTAACACTGCCTCATTTTTCGTCCTTTAGGGTGGGAAATTTGTTTTGATTCCATATCATGTGTTTTGAACATCTACTATCAATGTACCATTGACTTCCTTTGTCTTAAGCATACATTGCAAATCCACATTCTTCCTTCTTTGGTTCTTCTTGCTTTCTTTTCCACACCTTTGTGTATTGCTCTCTATGCTTGGTAAGAACATCTTCCATGTTTTGTTTATGAGACTTTGTTATGTTTCTTCTACATTCATGTGCTATGTACCCATAATTATTACATTGATAACATTCAATATTGTAATCAAGTAGGGGAGAAAATGAATTGTAGTTTCTATCAACAAACCCATGAGAACTATTTTTTTTTTTCCACAGAATCACTCTTTGAGGTCTTATAAAAACCTCTATTTCTATCTCTCACATGATCATTTCTTGCATAATATCTACAATCTAGTGCTTTATGACCAAAATTATTGCAAGAAAAAAAATAGCCAAGAAAGATATTTTGGTACTGGGTTGTGAAAAACCTTCTTGGTGGAACAACTCTTCTGAACTCATTCTTGTTGTTCTTGTGAGAATAATCAGGTTTTTGTTGGTCATCATTTCCTTTCATGCTACTACATCCATTGTTGGTGGAGACTTTGAGAATATTAGCATATATTTTAGGTTTTTCTTCATTTTCCCTTTTTGATGGTTTTATGACTTTAGTGCTTGCTTATCCCTCGAGGGTCTGTTGTTTTTTTTCATAGCCAATACCTGTATTAATGAATGGTGACCTTTTTTAATTGAGAATATTATCAAATATTTCAGTACTCTTTCCAAACTTCAAGCTTCTACTCAATCGATTAGTTGTTTTATCTAGTTCCTTTCTTAAGGAAACAATTTCAGCTTATAGCTTCTCGCAATTTTATTCCTTTTCTTTTAGCTGGCTTCTCACCGCTTCTTCTATCATTTTTGAGTCTTCTAGTTGAGTCTTCAAGATGATAACTACTTTTTTTTGTTTCATCAAGATCACAATCCTTCTTTTCATATTTCTCCATTTTCTCTCTCTTTTTTTTTTATTCTTTCCCTTGAGTTTATCTATTTCTTCTAAGGCATTAATGAGTTATGCTTCAAGATTAAATTCCCCATCAATGTACTCTTCTTATGAATATAATATTTATTTCTTATTGTCTTCATTTTATGTATCAATAAACTTTGTATCCATGGCCATGAATAGGAATTCTTCTTGACTAGCCATGTGTTCTCTCGATATTTTCCTTCCAACGGTTAGACTGTTTCCAAAGGAACCTGCTCTGATACCAATTGTTGAACTTATGCTTATACTGAGAGGGGAGGGGGATGAATCAATATAAGATAATTTTTACTTTAAATGTGAATTCATCAATCATTCATTAACTTAAAAAAAATAAATGCAAAAATAAATGCATGTAAATTAAATGTAATATTACATAGATTTTGATTTGGAAACCTTTGTGGGAGAAAACCACAAAAACTTATCTTTATAAAAGCTTGTAGGCACCAACCCACTAGAGAAACCAATCTCTTCAGCTGAGCACCAAGTCACACGATATTATGCGGGCACCAACCTACTAGATACACCAATCTCTTCAGTTGAGCACCAAGTTAGCAATATATTATGTAGGCACTAGCCTACTAGAGACACCAGTATCTTCAGCTAAGAACCAACTCAGTAAGACCTATATAGGTAACAACATAATATATTTATAGACATAGTAATTCTAACTTCACCTACATGCTTCATACTTCATGCAATTCACAACATCATCATACCCTTAACTTTCATGGTCCAACACCTCTCCTTGCTTCATACCCCAGACATAGCTTCAAATCCTAGTAAGATTTAGCCTTCATTCCCTATCTAACCTCATAGCATCATTCCCAAAATATAATTCTAGACTACAGCATCACAATCTAAAAAAAACACACTTTTTAGCATCATAGACCTTAGTCCTTCGTAGTGCACCCTTAAAACTCCAAGAAAACTCCTCTTACACACCTTTAGACACCAAGAATACACCTTAACTCCTCTTGCACACTTCAGATCTCTTATGCTCTCTTGTACTTGCTCTTATTTCTTGTATATCCTTCAAATGCGCACATCTATCCTGTATTTATAGTGTTTATGCATTCATTTATGGGGATGACTTGTAAAACTGGTTGGGTTGACCCGTACTTTTTGGTTGGTCGACCTGACATAATATTTCATATCTCCTCATTCCTAAGGAGTTAGAGGGAGTTCCATATACCAAAGGTATCAAAATAATATTTTCAACCATATATCCTATGCTCCCATTTGAGCCAGGTATTCAGAGTAAAAACACATTATAAGATAGGGTATCCATCCTGAGCATTGAAAGTCCAAAAACAATATTTTCAACAATCTCCATCTTGAAATCTTTATCTTGGACATTTGTAGTCTCCCCTGTCTTTGACATCAATGAAAATAATATTTCCAACAATGAGCACTTCATAGAGACCCTAAACATCACCACCATAGATGTTGACTTGAAGTTTGAAGAGTTATGCAATAAGCTCTTACAACATGACATATGGAAGAAACAATTTGGTAACAACAGTGAGATCGGGGGTTTAGAACAAGCCTTTGCAGCCAATGTCAAGGGAAAAATAAAATGGGTAAAGAAGAACAATTAGGGAAATGGTGAGAATGCAACCAAGATCCCAAAAACCATCATCTATCACTATTTTAGCAAGGTAGGACATATGACGAAGAACTGTAGAAAAAGGTTGGCAAATAAAAAATCCAACAAGGGAGGGCCTCAACAAAATACAAATACAAAGGTTAGCCGCTATGTAAAAATTGGGGCAAGATTGAAAAATTGGTGAAAATACCCAATTTCAGAGGAGGATAGGAATTAAATTGGTCATAATGGCATCATATTGGCAGGAAATGGGGTCAAATTTTCCTCAAAGGTGGAAAATAATTTGATTAGGGGGTCAAATTAGAGAAGCCATGCATGTAAGCTTCATGGTGGTTGGATATATATTGACTAAAGAGCCGTAACTTCTAACATAAAAGTCCAAATTGGGTAGGAGTCTCATCATTGGAAATATAATTTAGAGGGGAATAATTTTGATGGCTTAGATTTTAGAGAAGTTCTTTAGAATTATCTATAACTTGAGAAGAAACATGGCAATATCCTTGATTTGATAGAACTGACAAAGTGCATAATTACCAACATTTGAAAGAAAATGATACGAACCTGGAATTGAAATGTATCTAATAGTTTTATTGGTATGCACACTTATTGCAAAGTCAAATATATAACAAGGACAAATAAAGAATACAATTGAAGAATATTATTGGAGAGGAGACATGGAAGATGGATAAAAAGCTTACATCAATGAAGAAGAATTTAGCGGCCTAAATATGATCATAGAAGAGACAAAATGTATTGGGCATAGAAATAGAAAGGTGTCATTAGAGATGGTAGAAATTATAAGGAGCTTGAAGGTGGAGGATCAAATCTATATAGGTGATAATAAGAGGATGTTGAAAGCTTAAGAGAAGAAAAATCAATTAAACACTCAGCTACTACAAAGCTTCAATCATTTTCAAAATCAAATGAAGAATGTATCAGGTTAATGTTATGTTCAAATGCTTAAGATATCACAATAAACTAGAAGTACACACCATGTACAACAATGTGAGCATGGAGCACAACTCCAATATAGATAAGAGAGATGAGTTAAACAATAACTCCTTAAAGAATAGGAGAACCTCCGAAAATAACCAAATACATTCATACATCATAATTCACCTATTCTCCATAATGAATACATGATCTCTATATATACCTATTCACACACTACACATGAGGCCCCTTTACTATTAGGCCGAACCTATTACATATATATTTACACATTACATGTACATTTAGCCCCATATATGCCCTCCCTTGGGGTCATATCATATACATTTAACCCCATATATTCCTCCCTTGTGTTAGCACTCTGTAATTTGCCCAAGGCTATGAAGGCAGTCACAGAGGCAACATCAAAACCACTTCGAGTCAGGGATCTATCCCTCCAAGACTCAGAGAGGGATCTCTCTGTGTGATATAGATTTGTTTGAAATAGGATATTAGGCTATTTATGCAGAATAGGGTTTGTTTTTATTTGAGGTGTTTGGATGAATGATTGCTTTAGAATCCCATTGGGCTATGGGGTCTGTGTCAAAACTTAAGGTCAGATAAACAAATTTTAAAGGGCTTCTTCACAGGGTGAGATAGCCAATATACTGGATCGATTAAGATAATATGTGATGGACAGATATAACATGTGAGAGGTTCATTTAAGTAAATAAGCATTCAAGAATTTCTTTAACTCAAAATCAGAAGAATAACATGCAGACTAATAAAAGGCCAGATACAGAGTACCCGAGGTAAATTCTGTTCTTTAAATTCCTTTTAACATTTGGAATTAGAAAACAAGGTGATAACAGAGTAAGAAAACATTAACATAGCAAGAAAAACATCACCAATGTCTAGACGCAAGAATCCTGTGCATCAATTCCTTTGTATTACTGGTGGATCTAAAAAATTACAGAGAACAACTTTTTTGGGTGCAATGATAAACAACCCTTTTACATTAAAATCATCTCAATAAATATGAGAGATCCCCCAACAAGTTGTGTAAGTCGGATTTAACCGCCTCGACCAAGAATAGCATAAAATCCCTAAAAATCTGGAATTGCAAATTTCGCCGAATTTCCTGAAAATAGGGGTACACTCAGTCATTGATTTATCCCAATCAGTGAAACCTGTGAAAAAAAATGAAGAAGGTAATTTTACATTAGCTTGTCTGGAGAAAAAATATCCTTCAATTTCTCAAATTTTGTCTCCATCTCTCCGAAACAGCTTCCGCAAAATTGGGACTGTAACAGGAAAAACCAGAAATCCGAAAAATGAGGCTAAGAGACAGATTCGTTTCTTCCAACTGGTGGCACCTTTGAAAAAATTGGGAGAGTTTTTTGTTACTCAGCCCATGATGAACAAAAACCTCTTTCTTTTTTTTAAATTTCATGTCCTTTTTCCTAGAATCCTCTTCGCAAGACGAGGTGTCAAACAGACAAAAAATGGGCGGTTTTGAAAAATTGGGGGAAAACACTTTTTGGGGAAAGGTGGTATTCCAGACTCCCCTAAGGTGGTAAGTGGTTTTATGGGGGGGGGTCCGATGGCCTATGGATCTGACACCTGTCTAGGGGTGGTTTTATAATACAACCTCATACTGGACCCCCCCCGACCGTTAAAGACAGAACGATCGAGGGGGTCCGAAATCGCCTGTAGATCGTCCATCTGCATGCTGTCATGATGACCGTAGATATGTGCACACTTGTTAGTCACCATTCTGGACCCCCCCATAATTAAAAGAAGAAAAGTTGAGGGGGTCCAGAATCCACTGTTAGCCGTTGATCTATGCACTGCTAGATCGACCATCGATCTAAGCGCGTTCTTTATTCTCCAGGCGCGAATGCAACAAAAACTTAGGCTTAGTGATTTTTGTGGGTTTTGTGCACTGCTTCCCTTGAATTTTTCTCCATGGGGTTAGGAAACACCACTCAGTGTCAACAAGCATGATATTTCTTTTCTTTTCCTTTCCTTGAAAATAATTTGCAGAAATGAAATATTATTTGCAAGCCAAAATACATCCAGAGTGAAAATTTTCCAGTCAACAGATGATCCTATGAATTATAGGGTTATAACACCTTGGACATAACATATGTTATGCTACAAATGCTTAGGATATCACAATAAACCAAATGTACACACCAGGTATAACAATGTGAGCATGGATAACAACTCCAATATAGATAAGAGAGATGAGTTACACAATAACTCCTTAAAGAATAAGAGAACATCCTCCAAATACATTCATACATCACAATTCACCTCTTCTCCAAAATGAATACATGATCAATATATATACCTATTCACACACTACACATGATTCCCCTTTACTATTATACCAACCCTATTACATATATATTTACACATTACATGTACATTTAACCCCATATATTCCCCCCCCTTTGGGTTCATATCATATACATTTAACCCCATATATGCCCCCCTTGGGTCATAACATAATACCCTCCTTCAAAAATCTTTGTCCTCAAAGCTTTGCAATTAAAGGCTTCACATATGATGAAACCAAGTAATATGATTTTCTTATTTTTCTACTTTCTTCATTCAATTGATGATGATCCATCCATCCAAAATCAATTCGTTTTGGTCTTAATCCTTGATGGCTAGTTGTTGCATAATTTTCTTTCCTTTGATTCGATGTATTGTTGTTGTAACTTCTCCAATTTGTAGTGGTTGTTGGTCTATGATAATAGCTTGTTGAAGAGTGGTTTTGTTATTCCTTGTTCCATGAATATTGACAAGTTTTCTATCTTCTTCCTTGATAATGTTGATATCGACCTTCTTGTTATAGAAAGCTTTGCCTCACCCCATGCAACTTGCTTAGAAGGCCTTTTCCATTTCCTTATGCAGAATTGAAGTTCCCTTTTGCACTTCCTAGAGCCAAAAAATCATATTTTTCCACATACACACACCCTATCAGTTATACAACATGCATATACGCAGGTTGCACCATTACAACCCGTGTACATCGGGTTTTGTGCCCAAAATTAAAAATTGTGTCGGGTTTCCATGTCACGTCACGAGATCCATGATCCTTGACCTTCCATATGTTGAAACTGATTAAATTTTTGGGTGTTGGCATTTTTACATGAAGAATGTGCTTGTCATTGATGGAAAGAAAAGCAACGAACCAAGCCTTGAGAGCGCAAAAGACGAGAAATCTCAGAAGAGATAGTGGTTTCCAGAAGTGCAGACGAGGTCCAAGAAATAGACTCGCAGGTGGAGAAAAGGTTGAGACCCGTGAACAATTAGAAAACCTTCTAAGTCGGAGAGATCAAAATCTCAGGAGGAAGAGCGAAAATAGCCGTTGGATCACCGATCCAGAGGACCAACAACTGTTGGATTGAATTAATGCAAGGACAGGATAAGCAAGAGTTGTTGATCTAATATCTTGATCAATGGACAACATTCATTTTGGGTCTAAAGATGTGAGGAGGTTATGCCCCGGAGAAATCACTTCGGGAGTTTCAGTTTGAGATCTAAAATCCCCAAAGTTTGGAGAGACAAAGAGCCGGAGTAAACGTCATCCATAAGATCATTTTAAAGTGGAAGGACAGGCTAAGCTAGAAAAGTAACATCACAGAAAGATCGAGCCGTCAATCTAAGAACATGATCGACAAACAACATTTAGTTCAGGTCTAAAAGTTGCGAGGAGGTTACTGTTAATGGATTCTCACTTCGGAAGAATTGGCAACTTGAAAAGTTGAAATACCCGAAGTCCCGAAGGCTAAAGTCCTGAAGTAAATGAGCATCCACGTCAACAAGGACACGTGGCGCAATCAGAAAATGACAAGTGTGAAGTTGATTTGGAATTTTAGGTACGTTCAAATCACAAATCCGAGTGACACGTGGAAGCTACTAGGCTCATGACACATCATCAAGTGACGTAAGTAAGTGACGTCACTCTGAGAGTTTTACTTCAGGAGCTTTACCACCAGCACTTTCCCAAAGTTTTGAAGTCCCGAAGTGGTTTGGGGCAGTCCATCATCGAGGAGGATAGGTGGCGTGAGATCCACAACTTTAGAAGTTTTTGGATGGGGAGAACGTGAAAATCGTCGAAGACAAATCTTGACTATTGATCGTAAAGGGGAGAACATGTCAGTTGATCTAAGATTTCAGAAAAATCTCACTTCAAGGATTTCCAGTTGAGACTTGAGAATATCGATGTCCGGAGACACGAAAGGATCGTGACCGTTTATCTGAAAGGGATACACGTAAATGGATTGTCAGCTCCTGGAAAAAGAAAAGGAAGGTTGAAAGGTTGGAAAGTTGACATTTCCGAACCTAGAATATGCAAAAGGATTGTGACCATTGATCCAAAAGGGACATGCGTCAGTGGATTGTGAGCTCTGGGAAAAATCAAAGGAAGGTTGAAAGGTTGGAAAATTTTGATTTTTGAACCTTGAATACCCGAAGGGATTGTGACCATTGATTCGAGAAGACCACACGTCGTTAGATCATGGACTCCAGGTGAAATTCTCTGAGAGAAAGTGAATTTTGAGAATCGATACTCCCGAAGCCCAAACGACAAAATCAATCTCGTCTGTTGGTTTGGAGGGCCACATGTCACTTGGTCATTGAGACTAAGGATCGTGCATGGATGGAGGAAAGAAGGCAAGACAAGACAATAGATCGGAGCCGTTGATCGAGGGAATCTATCAGAGACTGTGATATTGATGATCACGCTTGATTGCGGGATAAGAAGTTGCTCGGAAGTTAATTTTTTGAGGGCAGGCCACAATTGAAACCACGGTATCAGAGAAGGGGTATGTGGCAACTGGAGGTAGATTGCGTGGATAAAAGCGATTAATCCCAAACCACTGTTGGATGTGCCCGCAATTGTTCGCTGACACAAGGACGTAGCCTGAGGTCACACACGACAGGGGGTTAATGAGAAGAGAGCTCATGCTCGCAATAACGTGGTCATGTGAAGTTAATCATCCAAGGTTAGATCAAAAAATAGGGAGTTAGTGCTCGCTAGAACGGGAATGGGAAACACCTTTTGAATAGGCATATGGTCACTGCCAGCGATCACATGAAGGAAGGGACTTAGAAGCCAAAGAAGCCAAAAAATGACTGGCTGTAACTGCTAGAGAAGACGAAGAATTTCGACTGACAGAGAAGTAAAAGATTCTCAGGATAACTGCCAGAGAAGCTAAAGAACCTTGAATAACAGCCAGAGAAGATGAAGAGTTCGCATGATGATCAGGTAGATGACTCGACTTGTGAAAGACATGCATAATAGAGAAGAGACAGAGTGTTTCTCAGAGAGTGATGCATGTGGGGAGGACGAGACATAGTGCATAATAGGAAGGGGAGATCCGTGGCACAGTGAAGATGATGCAGAGGCAACACATGGCATCAAAGGTAGAAGAGAAGTTGAACAGAGGTGGTGTTGAGCGTAGGAGGAAAAAGAGCATAGCATAGAAGTTGAACGATGAAGAAGCATAACAGAGTATAGAATCTTGTTGGTTAAGCTGGACGACTTCTCTCTACTACCTGTGCCGTAGACCTGGGGTTCATATCTTTAAGGGTACCAACAAAGCCTAAAACTATTGGCCCTTATTGTAAACCAGAAGGCAACATAGTACACAGAGTGCACTACGCAGTTGCTGTAAGACTTAGGTGTTTACAGCCTAAAATTGAGCATGGGATAGGGGATCTGTATTCTGAACCATTAATTATGATTTGTATTACAAATGACTGTTATCCTCTTTTATATTCTAATCTTTGTGGTATCTTTCCATTATATTCCCACAACAATTATCCAAACAATATAATAACTCATTCATTCATTGCATACAACAGTTAACTACTAAACATTTGACAAAAATACGCATGCATTCATCACATTACAAAGGTATTACCTTGGTTCACCCCCTCCTAGGCTACATCCACAAAGATTTGGCTCTTGGATCTCTTATAATGGCAGCTCTGCAATTCTTGTGCCTCGTGCTTACAACTCTCCTCAGATGGGTAAGATCTCTGTGAGGCAAACTAGATCGCACCAAGATCCTCAGCTTGCGATCTAATCCTCGAGATCTATCTTTTCTCTTCCGCTTAGTTCACTTGATTTACAGAAATAATACATCTAATAAAAAACATTACATGGAAACGAGATCAACTCTACAACAGTAGTAAAGCTCAACCTTAGCATATCTCTCCGAGCTCCTAATTCTGAACTCTTCCCCTGATACTCAAACCCCTCTATGATACCTTTGTATATATATTTATATCTATCTGGCTCTTCAACCGTTTACATAAAAAACCTTACAAAAACCATAACCCTAATGTTGTTAGGTCTTCCTTCTCCACATGTGTTCGTTGCTTCCTTCCAGCTGTCGCCTCCTTCCTTCATTTGCGCATGCCGTGCTTCTTGACAACTATCTCTTTCCTCCTTCACACTTTCTTTCCCATGATTTCTCTTCTAGCTGTCATTCTTCTTTGTGCACGCTTTCTTTCCCTCTTCGACCTGCTGCCAACAAAGCTGAAGAAGGCATAGGAGACATGGAGCTGTAACAAACCATATCATAGACAGAGCAAGTAAGTAAAATTTTGTAATATTCATTTAGGGTGGTAGGGTGGTGCTAGGGAGGATTGCAGTCCTCTAAATTCTAGTTGGTGCTAGAAGATATTCTGGGAGTTGGTGCTTCCATCTAGTGGGTGCTAGAGAAATATGAGAGTTGGTGATCTCTGGAAGTTGTAGCCTCATATTTGAGTTGGAGCTCAAAGACTGTGATGTACATGACAGTTGGAGCTTGATTGACATCCTAAGAAGAAGAGGTTTTCACCCTTTATGGGTTTCCTCAGAAAGGTCTTTGTGTATTATGTATGATTGATCATTGCATATCTATACATGTTAAGTTATCAACAACACATTAAATAATAATCTAGAAAGAATAAAAAAAAACAGGAAAATTTTCAAGCTTATATACATAACTGATTCACCCCCCCCTCTTAGTTATATTTCCAACAATTGGTATCAGAGCCAATGCCTTTGATCAAAGGTAGATCCATAAGCTTGAACATGACTAGTCATGACGGAAGTTCAACTAATAGACCCCCTCTGTTTGATGGAACAAACTTTTCCTTCTGGAAAATAAGAATGAGAACACATTTAATGTCTTTGGGTGCTGATGTTTGGGATGTCACTGAAACAGGATATGTGAAGCCTGCAGTCTTGGCCTCAAAAGATGATAAGCCGGAGTTTAGCTTTAATGCAAAAGCAATGAAGTTAGCGACGTCGTCCCCATATCACGCAACAACTTCTGGTGTTATTCTCCATGACCGGTTGATAGCTTCCTGCATGACCCGTAGGTATGCTTCAAAGATGATCCCATTGTCCCTCTTCTGTCTGGCCTGTGGCCCAGATCTCAATACTAGATATCTCACTCCCACTGGCTGTGGTCTAGTAGTAAAAACTACATAATTTGGTTCCCTCCATCCCATGAAGTCTATGAGGGTGAGCAACCATGAGTAATGGAATTCTATGCTGATCTCTTGCACGTCCCTGCAGTCCACTTGGAACGAGTTTAACAAATAAGGTGCCCAGCTCACGAAGGTGCCTTCTGCGCACTGAGCTGCAACTGTGATGACTCCTGCTGGTACTTCGTCTTTGTATCATTTTATTAACAACTTACATGCTAAGATATTTGTGCCCAATTGTGTTGCTGCATTGTTGATCCGTTTGATTATAATTCCTCTTGTCCCCCTCGCGGTGCCATATTTCTTCTTCATTTCCTCTGCTAACGCTTTTTCCTTGGATTTATCGTCCAGAATCAACGCGGGATCCATACCCTAGCTGGGTAGTCCTATTATCTGTGCAATAATCTCAATAGTTATGGAGATGGGTCTGTCCAACCATATATCCCCTCCATGCGTAACTGCTAACAACTACTTAACGCATGCTGTTGCATATTGGCCTCTGCCAAAGTACGAAAGTTTCAGCAACCCTAAAATGCCGGTTTTATCTAGTCCAACTGCCCACTGATGCGGCTGACTAATTATTTCTCCAAGTTGGTTAAACACTATGTTCTCCATAAAAACCCTTGGCTCAAGTTTCGGGTACTTGGTGTCGTCTAAGACGTCATGGTCAGAATACTTGATCTTCCCAACATGACCCAGTAGTTGTGGCTCTATCTGGACTCCCTCTGGTATGCATGGCAGCACAGTTTCTGCTGCCAGTTTCTTGTGAGGTGAGCTCGGTATAAGAACTCTGTCTACCTGCTGTGGTAGTTGGTACGAAGTTCCAACAATTCCTGGTTGTTTCCCTGTAAGCCATTCTAGCCAAGCCGAGGTAGTTCCCATGGTCTCTTCTGTTGGTTGATCGAGGCTAGGTACCTGCGACTCATCTGATTTCCCTTCTGATCCTTGATTCCGTGTCATTCCATTACCTTCCGTGGCTGGTTCAGTGCTTTCTGGTTGCACTTCCTGTTGGGGTTCCACTTCTTTGTTCTGAGGTTCCTGCAGCTCTGCTTGCGTATCCTCTTTCAGTTCCTTTGGTTGTGGCTGTTGAATATCTTCTAGTATCAGTGTAGAGTTCACTGGTGGTATCTCTGGGGATGGGATCTCATTGATATTGACGATCTCCAGTTGCTGCTGCTCATTTTTTTCCAACGGTCCTCATGACCTAGTCTGAACTCTGGTCGGTCTGGCTATCTAGCCTGGTTCAACGAACTTCGGTGGTGCCATAGTAGTGAGTGTCGAATGTCTGCTAACTGTAGAGGATTGTGGTCTCACTCTGTTCATTCGAGATGCTGTTTCCCTCTCTCTGTTCTCCTTTCACGAATAGACAAATTGCTTCCATGTTCGCATGTTGTATGGGCTTGTCATGAAGCTTATTGAAGACACTTCCTCCATGATGCGATTAATGCACCATAACTATGGGTTGAATGCACTTGTGGAAGTTTCGTAATTGCCATTACGCTTCTCTTGCCATTTCCAGTTGGTGTGTTTAATGTGACGTTCCATCAGTCCTTGCCATGCCTTAATTCCGCTTTGTGCTGTCCTGTCATCCTGATTTTGTTGAATTTTTGTTTCCCGCTCATTTATATTAGACATGTAACTGTTGCTCTTACCTTTAATGCATGCGTGTTTTGAGCGTCCTGTGGATTTTTCGCAGCCTTTTATTTTTTACTGTGCAGTGGGTGGTCGACTGTCCTTGTACAACTTCATTCGGCTCCCATTGATCATTCCTCGAAGGTCTGCGCCAGCTAAATCTCTTAACTGTACAACTCCACCGCCTGTTATAGATTTGACCTCGTATGGTCCTAACCAGTGCATTCTCAACTTTCCTGGGTGCTGAAACGATTTGCTGTCATAGAGCAATACTAGATCTCCTTCCATGAAAGTCTTCTTCTTAATGTGTCAATCATGCCATGCTTTGTCTCTGGCCTTCTACACTTGTTGATTGAATCCTTCCAGGCTTCGGTCTTCCTCCATTGTTAAAAACTGGTTTAGTCTTTTCTGTATTGCGCTGCATTTTGTCATTTGTGTGATAGAGTCTATACATAAGTTGGGTACTAAAAATTCTAATGGCACTACTGCTTCTTGGATGTAAATGAGTTTGAATGGTGTGTGCCCTGTAAACTTCTTACATGTCATCCTATATGCCCATAATACTGCTGGCACTTTGAGGTCCCAGTTGTCTCTGTTGACGTTATAGATCTTTGTCAGTGCGTTCTCTAGAATTTTGTTGAAGGCTTCTAGTGTGCCATTCTCTTGTGGGTGATACAGTGTGCTTCTCTGGTGGTGAAATTCAAATTATTTGAGCATCGCGCGGATAGTTCTATTAATGAAATGCATGCCTTGGTCACTCATAAAAAATCTTGGGCACCCAAACCTAGTAATTACTTGTTCAAATAAGAAGTGTGCAGTGATCTCTATGCTACAGTCTTTTACTGGTGCGGCTTTCGCCCATCTTGTTAGGTATTCCGTCATGTTGATGATGTATCTTGCCCCTGTTCTTTTGGCTAGTGGGTTAATGGGTCCCACAAAGTCTATTTCCCATTTATCAAATGCCTGTAATGTCACTTGCGGTCGTAACGACATCTCGTCCCTTCTGTTGGGTTTGCCTACCCTTTGACAGACATCGCATCCCTGACAGTACTCTTTCGAGTCTCTATGAATCGTTGGCCACCATAATCCTATGCAGAGTACCTTCTGTGTGGTATCTTTCCCGACATAGTGTCCTCCTGCCAATTCCTTGTGGGCTTCTGCTAAAATTCTTGGCCGTTCGTGCTCTTATACATACCTTTGTAAAATGCTATTTGCGCCCATTTTATATAGATGTCCCGCGATGAGTTGATAGTTAGCTGTGCAAACTACCAGGTTCTTCTTCTGCGCGGTGGTATAGTCTTGTGACGTGGTACCTATACTCAAGTACTGGATGATCTTTGTGAAGTGGTCACTAACAATCTGTACTGAGAATAACTGTGCATCCGAAAATTTGTCTTCTAAGCTCATGGGTTCTTCTCCATTTGTGACCCGTTATAGGTGGTCAGGTCCTACATTTAGTTTTCTTCGTTTGATGATTACTTTGAAGTCAAATTCCTGAAATAACAGTAGCCATCGACAAATTCTCCACCCCAAAACTGGCTTGTTGACTAGGTATTTTAGGGCTGAGTGATCTGTAAACATCTTAAAATGTTTTCCCAATAGGTAGTGTTTGAAATTTTGAAATGTGTAAACCATAGCTAGGCCTTCTCTTTCCATTGTGTTATAGATCTGTTATGAATCAGATAGTTTTCTGCTTGCAAATGCTATCGGGTGATCCAAGTCTCCTGCTCCTGGCTGTGCTAAGATAGCTCCAAGTGCTATTGCTGATGCATCTACATGCACATGGAATGTCTTTCCTAGTCTGGAAATACTAATATCGGTGCAGTGACCATATTTTCCTTCAGGGTATCCATATCGTGTTGACACTCGTTGTTCCATTGGTACTTTGTATCCTTCCTTAGTAGTTTTTCCATTGGTGCTGTGATCTGCGCATATCCTTTGACAAATTTCTTATAGTACCCTGTGTGTCCGAACGTCGCTCGTAGCTGACGGACTATTTTCGACGCTGGTAAATTAACGATGACTGCGATCTTCGCTGGATCGACCAATAGCCCTTGTTTGCATACTATATGGCCCAATAGTATCCCAAACGATGTTCCAAATATACATTTCGTTATGTTTAGTGATATCTAACATTGTTTTCATCGTTCTAGCATCAAGCATAATACTTCCACATGATTTTTCAACAGACTATAGACTGTCCAGTCGTCTAGGTATACTTCGAGAAACTGATGGATGAATTCTTTAAATGCTGTGATAACCACTCTGGAGAATATTGTTGGTGCATTCTTTAGTCCAAATGGCATGACTGTATATTGGTAAGATCCCCATTCTGTCGCGAACGTGGTCTTGTATCTGTCCTCTAGTGCTATCTTAATCTGATGGTAGCTTGAGAATCCATCAGTGAATGAGTAAACTTCGTGTCCCCCTACATTCTCTAGAACTTCATCCATGAACGGTGTAGGGAATGGGTTGTGTATGCATGCATCGTTCAATTTACTCAACTCGACGCATATCCTAATCCCTCTTCCTTGTTTCTTGTCCCGTACGACCATCGGGCTTATCCATTCTGATTCCTCAACTAGTTTGATTATGCCGGCTTCAAGCATCCGTCGATATCCTCTTTATCTTTCTGTTTATATATGGGGTTCAATCTATATGGTCGTTGTCGAATCGGTCTCGCTTCAAGCCTGAGAGGTATTTTCATCTCTCCCAGTTCTTCTGCTATACCCTTCATCACTGTAAATTTTGTAGGAAATAAGTCACTGTATTCGCGCAAAAACTCAGTAATTCTTTCTACTGTTGGCTCATCCTAGTAGTCTCTAATGCTGACCATTTTGGGATGTTCCGCTGTTCCGATGTTAAATTTATTTACCTTGATTAGTGCAGAAATAACTTTGGATTCTATGGGTGGTCCCTTCACATCTTTTTCGCCTTCTACTTCTTCAATCTGAATGTTGCGCGGGTCATCTTCGTCTGGTGCTTCCTCCTGTACTTGGTAACACGACAATGGTTTTTTGACTATATTCTTATTTCACTGCCGCTCTTCAGTAATAAGTTCTTTCAATTCTTCAATGAATATGACTCCTCTGGTCCATTTCAGGGCTGCATCTATGTTGGGATTCTCATGCTCGAATGAGAAAGTGATGGTAAAGTTCTGTTGCAATGTCACCCATGTTGTAGTTCCTTTGTGCAGTTCTTGGTTTGTATACCAGTTCTCTGGTATGCCTTCTAAAGTGTGAATAAAGTGGTGATTCCATTCCCCCGGTGGTGTCAATTTCCATAACATTTCGCACTCCTCCAAGTGTTTCACTGGTGTCCCTAGTCCTTCATATCTATGCTATTTGTTGTTTTTCTGTTCTGCACCAAACCTTATGCACAATAACTTCTTACATTGGTACCAATTTGTGATGGTCTCCTTGTGTGCACCCCACTATCTCGCGGGTGTGTCCTTGAGTGATAACTCCAGTGCTAGTAGCCTCTGGTTCTCTAGTACTTCATATTCATATAGTGCCAAGAATGTTTCCAAATCATTTAGTCCATGGAAACTAGGTAGTTCTTTGATTTCTATGCCTATCCACTGTACTGCGCGGTCTATTCTTGCACATCTTCTCGTGGATACTTCGTGTAGTCTCTGCTGCCAGTTTTCTAACCCAGTGTCTGAATCTATTGCGCATGAAGTAATAATACGCTAACTGAGTACCCTATCTGCAGTTGGGTTTACATAGTCCCCCTCACACGCAGTTGTTCTATACAACTGGCTGATTTCGTCTAAATCCAGGCAAGTGGGTTCTACGAACCTCTCCCCTTCTGATGGATCTAGTGGTGCTATGATCCTGTAATCTCCAGATTCAAATGTCATTTTCCTTGTCTTCAAATTAATTATGGTCTGGTTGTCAAACGCCCAGTCTAGACCGAGTAGTGCCAGGTATGGTGTTGTGCCATCTACTATTTCGATGAATTCAAAATCTTCTTTAGTGCGCACACCATCAAGATCTACTGTTACTCCTTTCACTCTTCCTATTGGTAGGACCCTATGTTGGTTTGCTAGTTTTAGTTATACATTTGAATATCCCAATGTTGGCTCTCCCATGCATTGCCAGGTTTTATTAGGTAGCACATTCACTTCGGATCCTAGGTCCAATATGATATCTCCCATATTGAAATCACTAATGTTAGCATTAAAACTAAATTCCCTACTTGTTCTTCTTCTTGTGTGTAGATGATTGACAATTTTTGGTTCTAGCTTTTGTTCCGTCTCGTTGCTACATTTCTCGAGGATGTTTTGCAATATTTTCACAAATGAAGGATCACTTAACATTTTGATGCATGACTGCAAAAAGTCTTTGATATTACTTACTTGTCCCTCGGGTGGAATTCCTTTGGTATGATCCAATGATGGCTACATTTCGTATTCTAGGGCTTCATGGGCTAGTTGTGTAGTGGAAGTCGACGCTGTGTCCTTCTTCTGAAATTCTTGTTTGGCTTCCTTAAAAGTCTCCTTTTCTTTGGGCGTGTCGAACTGCTTCCTTGGTTCAATGTTATTCTTTACCCATTGGTTCTGTGTGGGTTCTTGTCAGACTGTGTCATTTCCTATCTTTGTTCCTCCAAAGGTGACTATGTTGATGTTTCATCCATCCTCCCTTTCTTCGATTGAAATCCATTGAACATTCTGGTTGTTCTGATTCCCATTTTCCTAGATCTTTACTAATAGTGTTGGACATTCCTCTATCTCGTGATCTGATGTGCGACAATACATACAGGTTACCGGTGGAAGTGGGCATTCCCGTGCACAATGTCCCAGTTGCTGATAATTGTGACATGTGACTAGTCCTCTGCCACGTCCAAAACCTCCTTTGGTTCGTCCTCCTCCTCGATAGTCTGTTTGATCCCCTCTCGACACATTATATGGTGGTGCCTGATTATACTACACGATATTATACTGGGGTTGTGCCGGGTTGTAATTTGGCTGTGTGTTGTTGTATGGTTTATGAAAAATGTTGTACCACTACTGCGGAGTGTTGTATGGATCCGGGGCTTGATTGAACTGTGGAACTACTTGCCCAGTCATCATTTTGGCCTGTACTTTGTATGCGTCTGATGTTCTTTCCCGCATCAGATCCACAATTCTTCAATCTTTGTCATCATGGCCTACTGACTTACAAAAGGTGAAATAACAATTATTTGGAACTGTCTGGTACTTCTGCATCATCGTGCAGTGATAAGGGTCGTGACCTGGTTTCTTGCATATTTCACACCATAATCCTCCTTGTGGTAATGGGTTTGGCATGCCTGTTGCCATATACTGCGCAAATGTTGGAAATTCATTCTTGTGGTGTCCTTCCGTCCTGCATGTGGTACACCAATGAATTCTCATTTGTCCTTGTTCTTGTTTCAATTCAACTGAAATGTTAGGGTCTTCAAATCCTCCTTCAATTCTTCAATAGTTGGGTCCATCTACTATTACTAGTTCTCTTCCAGCTGTAAGGCTGCCTATAGAGCCTCGGCCTGCGTCTGAAACTTCTGCTGTTGTAAGGGATATTTTAGGTGTGGGAGTAGTGAATTGATAAACAGGTGTCGGTGTTGCATCTCGGTCATAAGGTATTTTAACTTTCCCTTCATTCGCTTAAATCTCTGGTCAATCTCCCATACAGACTCTCCTGGTTTTTGTCTAATCTCGATCATTTCGTTCATGTACTGGTCCTCTGATCTCAGCTTCTGGAACTCATTAATCAATAGCTTCTTAATGTCTTCCAGTGTCCTTGTCGTCCCAGGGGCACTGTTCATGTCTAGACTCATGTACCGGTCTAGTGCGCGGTCTCTCAATGTGATCGCTAACTGTGCAAGTTTGGTATCTTCATCAGTGATCTGTTTTTTCTCCCATATCTTTAAACAAATAAACAAATGCTTCTCAGGGTCTTCTGCTGCTTCTCCTTGAAATTTTGGTAATCTGATCGTGGGGTCATGTCCTACCATTCTAAATACTGAATTGCTACCTCTGCTGCATGGTGTAGATACTTGACTAGTATTGCCTGAACTGACTCCTCTAGTTGTTGCTTCTATGGTAGATGTACTTCTCTCTATCGGACTTCCTATGAACTTCAGTTGTCTAAATGATGGTGTTCTCTTTGGTGTATTGGTCACACATGGGTTTATGGGTTCCACACTGACATTGATATGGAAATGATGGCTATCTTCTCCTCCTATTCTTGGGCCTCTTGTTTTTCTCTCATAGGTTGCGCGCAGGATTTCCTCAATATTCTCCACAGCCCAGAGATCCTCTACCTCTTCTTCATCGTTCACCAATCCCTCCCTCGCGACTACGACTCTTTTCTTGGTATTCACCTTATATTGGTAGGGTACTCTGCTATGCGTCGTTCCTGGTGATGCCAAGATCCACTTAATTTGGTCGTCATCCATCAAGATCGGGTCCAAGAATTCCTCCTCCTTCTTGCCTTTATCCTCCCCTTCAGCCATTTATCCTTCCTCTGTCAGTGCTTCCCCCTTTCCCCCATGCACGTAGGGAAGTCTAGCTGTCTGCTTCCATTGTCATTACACCTTTGTTATATAACAATATTTTAATGGAAGTATACAATGATCGAATGTACCTTCCGCGGGGTCTGCGTAGAAATTCCTGCTCTGCTGCGCTGTATGACTTCACTGTGTCAAGCTCAAACTATGTGATGAAGCCTGCCACAATATTGTCGAGCCAAAAGTTGAATGTGCGGGTGAATTTGTTGTTCACCTATTGTAGCTGCTCAATCTGTATTGGGGTCCAATCTAGTTGTCGGATCCATTTCGTCGTGTGGTTATCTTTCAGCCTTAGTATCCACTACTGCAGTAGGTGGGGAAAATCGCAGAAAAAGAGTTCGTGTAAATCCGTAAACACGTATTTATCTAGATATTTTCCAGGTGTGGGGCTAGGGTTTCTATTATCCTTCTGGGCAAACTCTAGTTCTTTAGTTCTCAACCAACCTTCGATTTCTTCTTTTATGGGGTTCCACGGTCTCAACATTCCCTTTTAATGGCTCAACGGTCTTTTAGTTTCACTCACTCTTTTCTCATACCTTCTATCTCACATACTCAGTCCTCTCTTATTCCTCTTATAATGACAACGAAACCATTTGTTGGTTTTAGATGGAAGACTTCTCTCTACTACCTGTGCCATAGACCCATGGTTCATATCTTTAAGGGTACCAACAAAGCCTAAAAGTATCGGCCCTTCTGGTAAACCAGAAGGCAACATAGTACACAGAGCGCACTGCACAGTCTCACCCAAGATAGATTTAAATGGGTGGCCGTAAGACTCAGGTGTTTACAACCTAGGATTGAGCATGGGATAAGGGATCTGTATTTATAACCATTAATTACAATTTGTATTACGAATTATTGTTATCCTCTTTTATATTCTAACCTTCGTGGTATCTTTCCGTTATATTCCCACAACAATTAGCCAAACAATATAATAACTCATTCATTCATTGCATACATTAGTTAACTACTAAACATATGACAAAGATACACATGCATTCATCACATTACACATGTATTACCGTGGTTCACCCCCTCCTAGGCTACATCCACAAATATTTGTCTCTTGTCTCTCTTATTATGGCAGTTCTGCAATTCTCGCGCCTTGCGCTTACAACTCTCCTCGGATGGGTAAGATCTCTATGGGGTGAACTAGATCACACCAGGATCCTTATCCCGCGATCTAATCCTCAAGATCTACCTTTTCTCTTCCTCTTAGCTCACTTGATTTACATAAATAATACATCTAATAAAAAACATTACATGGAATCGAGCTCAACTCTACAACAATAGTAAAACTCAACCTTAGCAAATCTCTTCGAGCTCCTAATTCCAAACTCTTCCCCTAATACCTGAACCCCTCTATGATACCTTCGTATCTATATTTATATCTATCAAGATCTTCAGCCGTTTACACAAAAAAACTTACAAAAACCCTAACCCTACTGTCGTTAGGTCTTCCTTCTCCACATGCGTTCGTTTCTTCCTTCCATTTGTCCCCTCCTTCTTGCATGCGTGCATGCTGTGATTCTTTCCAGTTGTCGCTTTCCTCCTGCACACTTTCTTTCCCACAATTTCTCTTTCAACTGTCATTCTTCTTTGTGCACACTTTCTTTCCCTCTTTGGCTTGCTGCCAACAAAGCTGAAGAAGGTAGAGGAGACATGGAGCTATAATAGACCATATCAGAGATAGAGAAAGTAAGTAAAGTTTTGTAATATTCATTCAGGCTGGTAGGGTGGTTTTAGGGAGGATTGCCATCCTATAAATTCTAGTTGGTGCTAGAATATATTCTGGGAGTTGGTGCTTCCATCTAGTGGGTGCTAGAGAAATCTGAGAGTTGGTGCTCTCTGCAAGTTGTCGCTTTCTATCAGAGGTTGTAGCCTCATATTTGAGTTGGAGCTCAAAGACTATGATGTACATGAAAGTTGGAGCTTGATTGACATCCTAAGAAGAAGAGGTTTTCACTCTTTATGGGTTTCCTCAGGAAGGTCTTTGTGTATTATGTATGATTGATATTGTATATCTATACATGTTAAGTTATCAAAAACACATTAAATAATAATCTAGAAAGAATAAAAAAAAAACATGAAAAGTTTCAAGCTTATATACATAACTAATTCACCCCCCCCCTCTCAGTTATATTTCCAACAATTGGTATCAGAGCCGATGCCTTTGATCAAAGGTAGATCCATAAGCTTGAACCTGACTAGTCATGATGGAAGTTCAACTAATAGACCCCCTCTTTTTGATGGAACAAACTTTTCCTTCTAGAAAATAAGAATGAGAACACATTTAATGTCTTTGGGTGCTGATGTTTGGGATGTCGTTGAAACAAGATATGTTAAGCCTGTAGTCTTGGCCTCAAAAGATGATAAGCTGGAGTTTAGATTTAATGCAAAAGCAATGAATGCCATCCTCCGTGGACTTGCTGAAGTCGAGTTTGTCAGATTCATGCACTGTGATTCAACGAAAGTTATGTGGGACAAGATGATAAGTAGTTATGAAGGTAATGAAAAGGTGAAAGACGCAAAACTTCAGACTCATAGACTGAAATTTGAGCAGTTAAAGATGGATGAAGATGAAACTATCAGTAAGTACTTCTTATGTATAAAATAACTTGTCAACACTATGAAAGGCCTAGATGAAATGATAAATGAATCTTTTCTAGTCCAAAAAATATTAAGATGTCTTCCCGATAGATTTAACTCAAAGGTATCCATTATAGAGGAAATGGCTGATCTCAAAACGTTCACACTAGATCAACTTCTTGGAACCCTAACTGCTTATGAAATGAGAATCACCAAAGGTAAATCCACTACAAGGGAGGCATCTTTTAAAGTAGATAAAAACACAGACTCCTATATAGATGAGATTGAAGAAAATTTTGTGAGAAGACTGAAGAAAGGATCAAGCAAATATAAAGGTAAACTACCCTTCAAATGTTTCAACTGTGGTAAGATAGGTCATTTTTCATATAAGTGTCCTCACAAAAGAAAGGATCAGACATATGACGACGAAGAGAAGCACAAACACAAGAAGGTCTATAAAGAAAATATTTTTAAGAAGAAAATCCTTTGTGTAAACAATGATGATGATCCCTCAGATGATGAAAGCAATGACTCTTCTATTGAAGATAAAATAAATGATATCATGCTAACAGATTTAGAATATCTAAACACTGAAGATACATAAAGTGAGTTTGCTGATTGTGAAGCAATAGCTGATCTTGAAGGAGAACTTGTCAGTGCCATGGAAGAGATTGATAGACTCATAGAAAAGAAAATAAAACAAAAACAATTACTGCTCAGGTATGAGAAAACATGCAATTAACTATTTGAAGAAATAACTCTGTTGAAGGTTAAGTTAGAAGAAGCTAAGAAGATTGAAGACATCCTCAAACAAGAATTAAAGGAAACCAAAACAAAAGGTGAAACATTGGAAGCTGAAGTAGTGACTGTCGGAAAAGATCTAGAGAAATTTCAGGCCTTGTATCCTCACAATCTAACAAGTATTAAATCCTTAGAAGGATTAGCCTCCATTATGAATCAACAAAGAAATTCTAAGCTGAAAATTGGTTTGGGTTATGAAGAGGGATCAAGTAGTGGTCAACCAAGCAACAAAGAATCCACCAAGTTTGTCAAATATACAACCATTGACAACAACGAACCTGCAGAAACAAAGGAAGATAATCAAATTCCAAGGAGGAGTGAAGGAAAAGTTGCAACCATTGACACCAACAAACCTGCAAAAACAAAGGAAGAGAATCAAACGCCAAGGAGGAGTGAAGGAAAAGCTACCAAAACTGAATCTGTAGAACAAAGAAATAATACACCCTTTGCTCAAGGAAATCATCAGCATGGAAGAAATCGACATGCTCAAAGAAGACAACCATTTTCCAGGTACAAATATTTTTTCTATGGATATTGTTTTTACTGCTATAACTTTGACCACAAAGCTGTAAATTGTTCTTTAAGATTTAGACACGAGAAATGAAGACAACCAAGGAATAAATATCTGCCACAACAAAGCATGAGACAACCAAGTAACAAACAACCACAGACTACAAATCATGTGATGGCTGGGAAAAGGACGCAGATTACACATAAGAATTATTATGATCCTTTATTCAATGAACCAGAATGTTACATCTTCCATAATTATGGACATAAAGCTGTAGACTGTCGCTTAAAAAACTATAAGCTAGATCCAAATCACAGAGCTGAAAACATCAAGGTTTGGAAGAATAATGAAGATAACAAGTGTGGATTATTGTAGTCAGGTCAAAAAAAAAAAAGACACCTAGTATATTGACAGTGGATGCTCTAGTCATATGACAGGTGACAAAAGTAAGTTCCTATTACTCAAATAAAATAAATCAGGGAGTGTGACCTTTGGAAATGATGCTCCAGGAAAGATGTAAAGGTATAGTAAGCTTAAGTAATGGAAGAAGCAAATCTCAAGATGCATTATTTGTTGATGGTTTAAAGCATAATCTTCTTAGTGTCAGTCAGATATGTGACAGAGGATGTGAAGTCACTTTTACTGCAAAGAATTGTAAAATAAAAACAGTAAACACAATAGAGTTGATTGCAAAAGGGGTGAGAACTGAAAACAATGTATATGTTCTGAAGGAAGATAAGGATAAATGTCATTTAAGAAAACTTGATGAAAGTTGGTTATGGCACAGAAGGCTTGGACACATGAATTTTCATCATATTGTCAAACTGAATAATGAAGGCGTTGTGAAATACCTTCCAAGATTATCTAAGCCTAATAACTTTGTATGTGAATCCTGTCAAATGGGGAAGCTGACTCATGCTCAATTCAAATCGAAGAGTTTCACATCTTCAGAGAAACCACTTCAAATTGTTCATATAGATCTGTGTGGACCATCACGAAAGGAAGGAACTGGAGGAGAACATTACTTTATGCTAGTCATTGATGACTTCTCCAAACTTACATGGGTTTCCTTTCTGAGAGAAAAATTTGATACGTTTGAGAAGTTCAAAAAGTTTAAGGTGTTAGCTGAGAATCAGAAAGGAAGGAAGTTAAAGGGATTTCGCTCAGACATGGGAGGAGAATTTCAGTCGAGAGATTTCAAAGAATTCTATGAAAGACATGGAATTAAAAGAGAATATACTATTCCAGGTACTCCTCAACAAAATGGAGTTGTAGAACGCCAAAATAGATCAGTTCATCAGATGGCAAGGTCTATGATGAGTGAAAGGGACATTTCACAAACCTTCTTGGTGGAGGCTGTTCACACGACCATTCATATTCTAAACAAAGCGCATCTAAGGCCGAACAATGATAAAACTCCATATGAGTTGTGGTTTGGTCGACCTACATCAATCAAGCACTTCAAAGTATTTGGAAGTAAATGCTACATCAAGAATAATGATGATCATTTGGGAAAATTTGATAGTAGAGATGATGAAGGTATCTTCTTAGGATATGCAACGAACAATAAAGGATATAGATGCTTTAACAAAAAATGCATAAATTAGTAGACTGTATTGATGTTCAAATTGATGAAGAAGCTCCTGTAAAAGATCAACAAAGAATAAGCACTAAGCCAGATGAAAAAGATGATGAGAATAATGAAGATAAAGAACAAAAAATATCAGAGTCACAAGAAGATGATGAATCAGGTGGAGAATATACACCCAGACAAGAAGAGTCAGGACAACAATCAACATCAAATCCTTCCTCCAGAATTACTCAAAAGAATCAGCCTGAAAGTCAGATAATTGGTGAGAAAGACAAAGGTGTACAAACCATGAGAAGGATAATCAAAGACATCGAGCAATCACATATAGCCTTCACACCATGGTGGAACCTAAGAAATTTAATGAATCCAGTAAAGACGTAAATTTGTTAGAATCAATGAATGAGGAACTGGACCAGATTGAAAATAATGACACTTGGGAACTCGTTCATAGGCCAACAAATAAGAACATGATAGGATCCAAATGGGTCTACAAAAACAAGATGAATGAGCAAGGAAATATTGTAAGAAATAAGGATAGATTGGTCTGCAAAGGATATACTCAAATAGAAGGACTAGATTTTGATGAAACATTTGCGCCCGTAGCAAGATTAGAAGCTATTAGAATGTTTCTTTCCTATGTGTGTCATAAACAATTTAAAGTATATCAAATGGATGTCAAGTCAACTTTTCTAAATGGATATCTAAAAGAAGAAGTCTATATGGAACAACTAGAGGGTTTCCAACTGTCAGATAACCTTGACTTTGTCTGCAAGCTGAAGAAAGCCTTATATGGGTTGAAACAAGCTCCTCGTGCCTGGTATTACAGACTAGATAAGTATCTTCAAGATAAAGGGTTCAAGAGAGGAACAATTGACAACAATATATATATCAAAACAGAGGGTAATGATTTTCTCATTTTGTTGGTCTATGTAGATGACATCATCTTCGGAAGCAATAATGCTTCATTGGTACAATCATTTGCTTCTGCCATGCATTCTGAATTTCAAGTGTCTATGATAGAGGAACTGTCATTTTTTCTTGGTCTGCAAATTACTCATAGGTCTGAAGGAATATTTTTTTCTCAGGAGAAATATCTAAGAGAAATGTTGAAAAGGTTTCAAATGGAAGATTCTACACTTATGAGAACACCTATGGTCACTGGATGCAAGTTAAGAAAGAATGATGACTCACCTAATGTTGATTAGAGTTCATATAGGTCTATGATAGACATCCTATTGTACATCACAACATCCCATCCAGACATAATGCAGGCTGTTGGAATAGTAGGAAGGTATCGGGCTGCACCTAAACATAGTCATCTACTAGTTGTCAAAAGAATATTTAGATACTTGAAAGGAACAATGAACTATGGCCTATGGTATCCTAGGAATCATAATTTTCACCTATCAGTCTATTCAGATGCTGATTGGGCTAACTGCATGGATAAAAGGTAAAACATGAGTGGAGGTGCATTCTTCTTAGGAGATTCTCTTGTAGCATGGTTGAGAAAGAAGCAAGGTTCCATTTCCTTATCGACTACAGAAGTTGAATACATTGCAACTGCCACTTGCTGTACCCAAGTATTATGGATGATTCATACACTTGCAGACTTGGAGGTAAAATATCCTGCACCGATCCCAATTCATTATGACAATACTAGTTCAATTAGTGTGTCAAAGAATCCTGCATTTCACTCCAATACCAAGCATATACCCATCAAGTATCACTTCTTGAGGGAGAAAGTAACCAACACTGTGGTTTCTTTGCATTATATTCCATCCAAAGATCAGATTGTTGATATCTTCACTAAATCACTTGCAAAAGCTCATTTTGAGTATCTATGCCGGAAGTTGGGCGTGACCCTGTTATCAAGTTAAAATAATCTATATGATTAGGGGGAGAGTGCTCCTAGTATATCTGATCAGGGGGAGCACATAGTCACTCTCTATTTTCTTTGACATTGATTTCAAAGGGGGAGAAAAATGTGTTGTCTGTATGCTACTTGTATGCATGCTACAGTTGGAGGTCTAAGAATAGTGCAACCTTTTAGGGTTTTCATCAATGCCAAAGGGGGATATTGTTGGCATGTTTATAGGAATAATGTGCTTGTCATTTATGGAAATAACAACAACGAACCAAACCTCGAGAGCACAGAAGATGAGAAAGATCATAAGAGATAGTGGTTCCCAGAGGTGTAGACGAGGTCCAAGAATCAGACTCGCAAGTGGAGCAATGGTTGAGACCCATGAACACTTAGAAAACCTTCTAAGTCAGAGAGATCACAAGCTCAAGAGGAAGAGAGACAATAGCCATTGGATCACCGATCTAGAGGAACAACATCCGTCATATTGAATTAATGGAAGGACAGGATAAGTTAGAGCCATTGATCTAAGATCTTGATCAACGAACACCATTCGTTTTGGGTCTAAAGATGTGAGGAGGTTATGCTCCGAAAAAATATTTTCAAGAGTTTCTGTTTGAGATCTGAAATCCTTGAAGTCCAGAGAGCCGGAGTAAACGTCGACCGTCAGATCATTTTAAAGTGAAGGATAGGATAAGCTAGAAAAGTAGCATCGCAGAAACATCGAGTCATCAATCTAAGAACATGATCGACGGACAACATTTAGTTCGGGTCTAAAAGTTGCGAGGAGGTTACTGTTCGGGGATTCTCACTTCGAAAGAATTGGTGACTTGAAAAGTCAAAATACCCGAAGTCCCGAAGTAAATGAGGATCCATGTCAACAAGGACACGTGGCGCAATCATAAAATGACAAGTGGATGGGGAGAACGTGAAAATCATCGAAGACAAATCTCGACTGTTGATCATCAAGGGGAGTACATGTCTGTTGATCTGAGATTTTGGAGAAATCTCACTTCAAGGATTTCCAGTTGAGACTTGAGAATCTTGAAGTCCGGAGACAGAAAAGGATTATGACCGTTGATCCGAAAGGGACATGCGTTAGTGGATTGTTAGCTCTGGGAAAAAGCAAAGGAAGGTTGAAAAGTTGGAAAGTTGATATTTTAGAACCTCGAATATGCGAAAGGATCGTGACCGTTGATCCGAAAGGGACACACATCAGTGGATTGTCATCTCCGGGAAAAAGAAAAGGAAGGTTGAAAGGTTGGAAAGTTGAGATTTTTGAACCTCGAATACCCGAAGGGATTGTGACCGTTGATTTGAGAAGACCACACATCGTTAGATCGTGTAATCCGGTTGAAATTCTCTAGGAGCAAGCAGAGTTTGAGAATTGAGACTCCCGAAGCCCGAAAGGCGAAATCAATCTCGTCCGTTGGTTTGGAGGGCCACATGTCACTTGGTCGTTGAGACTAAGGATCACACGTGGATAGAGGAAAGAAGGCAGGAAAAGACAATATATCAGAGCCGTTGATTGAGGGAATCTTTCAGAGATTGTGATATCGACGATCACACTTGATTGCGGGATCAGAAGTTGCTCAGAAGTTAATTTTCTAAGGGAAGGTCGCAATTGAAACCACGATATCGGAGAAGGAGTACGTTGCAGATGGAGGTAGATTGCAGGGAGAAAAGAGGTTAATCCCAAACCACTGTTGGACGCACCCTCAATTATTCGCTTACGCAAGGACATAGCCCGAGGTCACATGCGACAGGGGGCTAACGAGAAGAGAGCTCGCACCTACAATCACGCGGTCATGTGAAGTTAATCACCCAAGGTCATATCGTAAAATAGGGATCTAGTGCTCGCTAGACCAAGAATGAGAAGCACCTTTTGAATAGGCGTATGGTCACCGCCAAAGGTCACATGAAGGAAGGGACTTAGAAGCCAAAGAAGCCAAAAAATTACTAGTTGTAACTGCCAGAGAAGCAAAATATTCTCAAGATAACTGCAAGAGAAGCCAAATAACCTTGAATAATGGCCAAAAAAAATGAAGAGTTCGCATGATGATCAGGTAGATGACTCGACGTGTGAAAGACATGCAGAATAGAGAAGAGACATAGTGTCTCTCAGAGATTGATGCATGTGGGGAGGATGAGACGCAATGCATAATCTGAAGGGGATATCTGTGGCGCAATGAAGATAATGCAGAGGAAACACATAGCATAAAAGGCAGAAGAGAAGCTGAACATAGGCGGTGTTGAGTGTATGAGGAAAAAGAGCAGAGCATAGAAGTTGAACGATGAAGAAGCATAACAGAGTATAGAAGCTGAAGAAGGCAGAGGAGACATGGATCTAAAACATACCATATCAGAGACAAAGAAAGTAAGTAAATTTTTGTAAGATTCATTTAGGGTGGTAGGTTGGTGCTAGGGAGGATTGCAATCCTCTAAATTCTAGTTGGTGCTAGATGATATTCTGGGAGTTGGTGCTTCCATCTAGTGGGTTCTAGAGAAATTTGAGAGTTGGTGCTCTCTATGAGTTGTGGCTTGCTATCAAAGGTTGTAGCCTCATATTTGAGTTGGATCTCAAAGACTGTGATGTACATGAAAGTTGGAGCTTGATTGACATCCTAAGAATAAGAGGTTTTCACCCTTTATGGGTTTCCTCAGGAAAATCAGTGTCTCTGTGTATTCTGTGTGATTGATCATTGTTTATCTATACATGTTAAGTTATCAACAAAACATTAAATAATAATCTAGAAAGAATAAAAAAAACAGGAAAAGTTTCAAGCTTTTATACATAACTGATTCACCCCCCCCCTCTCAGTTATATTTCCAACATTGGGATGAAGAAACAATCTACAAAGGTAACCTACAAACCAAATTTAAGACTGGAAGCTATCCCTTCCAATCGAGAGAGGGCTCTCTTAGAGACTTGATCTCTGATAGATAGACCTCTTTTGAACTGATGGCTAGGTTTGGATGATTAAGGTAGTTTTTTCAAGGTTTGCTAGCAAGGAGGTATAATATATCTAGGGCTATGAAGTCAACCCCTGAAAACAAAAGAAAAACAATGACTGGTAGGTATAAATCTCAGAGGAACAAAGGCTAAATGAGGTGATGAACTTTCAGTTTTGAGTTTGATTATGTAGGGTGAAAGAGGAACATAAACACATAACAAAATAAGAGCACCATGAAAGATGAATTTTGACCTTAGTTAAGAAGATAAACAAAGTTTAAATCACTTAAGTCTAGAGCACCATTCGATGAATTCTAGACCCTTAATTATCCAATTTAAACAGAAGAAAAGTGAAGATGAAAGTAAGTACACAAGAAATACATACAAATGTAAGAGAACAATCTTCAGATAACCACCATTAGAATATTTTTTATAAGAGTTCAGGACTTCTGCATTAGTATGTCTATAATTCTGCCAACTCACCCCTCTTTACATCAAAACAATCAACATATATAGAAAAATAATGCCACACTTGGCTGCTAGGGGTCGAACTACTACATTCTAGAATCATGGATCTTGTTTCTTTCAAAGAGAGAAACAACCTCTACTAGATTTACTAAAAATAGAAAAATTGATTTTTCCAATCATAACATAGCCAAAATATCCTTTACAATCATATATATTTGAGAAAAATTCGACCAAATGGTTGTGATGAGTCATCAGGTCCATTTAGGGAGTGCCTTGAGTGATCATGTGCATTGTTGGACAACTCTGTCACCCTTGCGTAGCAAATTCTAGTTACTTCTACACAAGTGCTGGATACAACATTTACGTAGCAAATGCCCATTATGTGGTTGCTTGTGTGGATATAGGTGATAAAAAATGGCTGGGAACCATGTATCTTCCTCAAAATGTGTATGCCTTTCATCAAGTGATATTACAACATTGGCGTAGCGAATATTCGCTACGTAAGTGTTGTGTATGACTATTTCTCAGTTAAGACAACAAACTGTACACAAAAAATATTCACCTTGGTGAAACAACCCTTCATGTGCATCAAATATATGTTTTTCACCACTTTAATGATGTGAACAAAATTTTGACATGGTTCCATACCCAAAAAAGACAAAAATAAGGCTTCCTCACTCATATTTCTGTAACTTCAGCAAGGAGATTTAGCCTGTCCTTAGCTTCTTCATCCAATTTCACTTGTAATATTAAATCCCTATTTTCTTTTCTCAATGACAGGTTCTGTCTCTTTAAATTTCCCACTCGCCTCAACAAGTCTGCATTCCTCTTAAACTTTGACCGAGCATTAGAAAGGGTTGCACATTCATTTTCTCTAGCTGGTATGCATTATTTAAAATGTCTCATAGCTCTGTTATCTGATAACCTCCCTTCTTCCTTGAGATTAATGATTTCATCTTGAGCTTCTCTTAGCTGCTTATTCAACCATCTTATGTTCTTTTCTCCTTCTATGGGTTAAGCAGGAGATTTCTGACTTGCTGCTTGCTTTCCCTGTATGTCTGGACTACTCTTCCTGGTTGAGGACCTTGTCAGAGGTGACGTGGGTTTGGATGCAACTGTAGTCTCAGGGATTTGCCTGATCTTTCTTCCCTTTGACATTTCTCGCATAAGAATTGCTTTACTCTGTGGTATTTGTGCTTCATGAGTATTCTCTGTTAGTTTCCTTTTCAATTCCCTGTTCTCCTGGTAGAGTTGGGCTATAATATGCTTAGCTTTCGTGAGTTTTTGTTGCATCTCTTTGACATCTAAATATTCTCCCTTGGTTTCACTTGCTCCTCATCCATCTCCTGGGATGTCACTTCAACAAACTCTATCTGAACTGTGGGTATGGGAAACCTCCTAGCAGATGACTTGGTGAGTGGTTTATTGGAAGCTTGTGTCTCCTTGGGTTCATCAGTGAATTGTAGCTTTCTTATTTTCTTCAAGACTGGCTAACTAGGTGATGGATTCTCAATGTCTTTTCCTTTTCCTCTTTCAACAACACCTCCTCCTCTCACCCCTGAACTATGATATGCTGATTTCTCAGCAGACAAGGGGGTATCTCCTTTAGGATCCAGGGAAATGTTTGCTGAGGTCAATAAGGAATCCCAATCCCTATTTAACTTTCTAATATCTTCAACCACCAACAAATTCTCTAAGGAAAAGTGGAGCATTCTACTCTTTAGTTGTTCAACCTTGACTTGGACTCTGTCTTCCATTTTTCCCAGGCTTCTATATAGGTAGAACGGTAAGTTTAGGGGGATTTTCCATGTGAAATGCATAAGGAGCCTTATGTGGTATTGATATACCCTATCAAACCTACCCTCACAAGTAAAGTATTTCTGGATTACCCTCAAAATCTTCTCATAAGGTTCCAAAACATATTCCCTAGGGATGGTGGCACCAATTTTCTGATTTCTGTATTTAGGTTTGATAAAATTAATATAAAATGAAGGATCTAAAGGAATACCTTTAAACCACTTCTTTCCCTATGTATGGATCTTTGTATCAACTGATCTGGTTTCTTCTGATACTAGAAAAGTGACCCCTACAGTGGTTTTGCTGACACCATTAAAGTTCAGAGAAAATTGCTTGGTCAATTGCACATTATAGCCCTAAATTTTTTCACAGAATCTCATACAACCAACTTGTTCAAAGGACAACCTATATGCAAGGTCTGAGTTCACCAAAGTCAGCCCTTGGGGTTCATATCTGAAAAATTTTCCTCCCTTTTATTTCTTCTTTTCCTGTGAATTCATGGTTCTGTGATGTCTTCCTTTCAAAAGTAACTAACCTTCACACTCAACATGCAAGCTTGCACAACAAACTAGAATGGCTAGGTCTTTGCTCGAATGAAGCAAACCTGGTTGAAAGGTGAATTCCTTCAGAGGATAAAATTGCAATGGGATCCAAGAAAGGATCTTAGATAGTGACTGAAACAAATGAAGAGTGTGGAACAAAAAACAGAGTGACATGCTTGCGTAGAAAATGGTGGCACACAGGGTTTGCATAGTGACTGGCAACACACATAATTTGCATAGCAGAGATATTTGGATCTTCTTGGATAGGCTATGGACTATGCATAGGTCATGAAAACAATGCAGAAAGACAAAACGGTGGCCAATATACATGCTTGAATGGATAAGGAGAGAAATTTGAAATGGGAAGCGATTATCCAAGGTGACAAGACATTTCAAAGCAAGTCAAGGAATTTGCACAACAAACTTGCGCAACAAGTACACTTTTGAAGCTTGCAATGATACAAATGACATGGAGTGTCATCATTGTCCCTTCTTTGACCTCATGAAAGGTGATGATGAACCATAATGCCTTTTGACACGACATTCACCCTAACCTATGACTCAACCTTAGCACATAATTTTCCACTTTTTAATATGATTCAAGACTTGGGAAAAAGTGGACCATTACAAATTGAACATGATGGAATTTTACACTCTTGACTCTTTTCTTTTTATGATGGTGTTTTATGAAAAATACAACATTACACCCTTTAACCTAAATTATGGATAAACCCCTTACTGACATTCATATTACCTTTATTTGATCAATGAATTTATGAAAAACACACTTGCTATGACTCATTTAGGAATGCCTTGGTCTTCCCAAGACTAGGGCATGACTCTGAAAACTTTGGACAAACCTCTAACTCTAGCTATGAAAATCATTGTCCTAACACCATATACTGGAAACGTTCTGACTTGACCCTTCAGTTCCATTTGAAGGCTATAAATTGGGCTATATCCAAACCTTGGAAGAGGAGAGAATTCAACTTTTGAGAGAAAAGTTACTCTGGAGAAATTATTCACTTCATATTGAGTCTACATCCCTTTGTCCTTTAAAGTCTGAACACATTGTTCAACCCCCAAGCTCTTCTCTCTTTGATGGAGAACCTCATTGTCTCTCTTATACGAGCTTGCCTTTGGAGGAGGATTGAAGTGGTGGAGGCCCAACTAGAAGGGACTTAGTTCCTCAGTTCCGAGACGTGCCGACATGGAAGTTTGTCATTCATACACTTCTGTCGATCATATTCTAAGAGAAATACTCTTTTCTCGACCAATTAATATCTTGAAAATATTTGAATTGTTATTCCATGGGCATATTTGTTATGAATGTTGATGGATTATGCTATTATATGTGCTAACAATATATATTATCACCATATTCTTGCGTATCTTGGTTTTTTAGGACAAGTTGCAGGTATAAAGCTTTGAGTCAAGTGCTCAATGGTGGTCTTCATCGAATGTCTAGACGAGGTAGTCTCTTTGTCTTGTCTTGTTAGAATTTTAATTTATATAGCATACTTGGGATTAGAGTTGATTTTTGCAATCATTCCGTCTGTTGTGGTTCACCCCTTGCCATAGAGTGATTTTCCTCTTAACATAATTGGAGACCATACTGGGGATTGAATCTTCTTTTTCGGGTTTGGAGTGTTTTTCTCCTTTGATTTCTCTCTGTTATCTTGAGTTTCCTTTTTGTCTGATTGCTTGAAAACCTATCTTGATTTTGAGTATGAGTTTCTTGGCCTTATCCTTAACTTGGTAGTGTTTTAATACATATACGTGATTTTGTTGGAAATATGGCTACAACAGAGATGACGCAGATGATCAAGGCGCAGATGATCAAGGTTGTCATTGATGGAAATCGATTGTTTATGAAGAACAGATGCTGAAACATGCTGCAACACAAATGCTGAAACATGCTGCAACACAAATGCAAACACAGACGCTGAAAAACAGTGCTGAAACAGCGTTGGAACAC
>ML782611.1:738911-769168 GCA_009831015.1 Picea engelmannii
TAGTTTAGTGTAGTTTAAGTTAAGTTTGTTTATTAGTTTCTAGTTTCCTCTAATTTAGTTTGATTTCTTTTTATTTAGTTAGTTAGTTTATTGTAGTTCGTTTTATTAGTTTCTAGTTTCCTTAGTTTAGATCATTTAGCTCAAATCACTTTCTCTTTGGTTTCCTTACGAGACCTCAGAGCGGCCAACGGAGCCGTTAAACTCGTCAGGGTGGTCCATACCAAACGACTTGGGTTATTTAGACAACCCCAGATCGGTTCCACTCTCCCAGTTGACGGACGGTCATTTTCGCCCGTCAACAGGATCTCGTCTCCTTGTGGGACGAGAAGAAAACACAGACCAAGTGACTTCATTGGGTAATGGAGTCAATGATTCGACTCTTTGAAACAAATTTTTGAGAAAAACCGAACAAGAGTAGGGTCTCAACGTTAACCTTGAAAATCTCTCCAAGACAAAAATTCTGATTATCTAGAGTGGGTTTTCAGTAAACCTCTTCTCCTGAAACTAGGCTTGAAGTTGTGTAAGTTAATCAAAACCAAACCAACCATCCTATCAGGTTTCACATGATTCCATTTCCATCAAGGTAAGTATTTGTGCCGTGTCCGGTAAGGAGATCCTAGAAACCTATGATGAAAATCCAGCCGAAAAGAAGAGAAATTTCCAGAGCATCATGTAACTCATGTATAACAACTTTTATCAGATATGAGGATATGGATTCACTGCCAGCGATCCTGTTCAGTACCCCGGTGAAGTTATCTGACTTACCACATTGAAATTCCTTTCACCACTTCATTGTTTCGAAGCATTTAAATGTTGAGATGAGGGCAATCAATATAATGAATTTCTTTCATCTCTTTGAACTAGATGGGGGAAATCAATATTGAATTTCCTTTCACCATCTGTCTGTATTCATTTTTTTATTTTTGAAGTGGGGGCAATCAATGAGAATGCAATATACTCGAGAAGATATCTGTTTGAAAAAGAATCAAAGTTTGTCAACTCATTTAAATAGCTTTGGGTTAATCTTTTCTTTTGCCTTAAAAAATCATGGGCTTCAAAGAACTTCTTAAGGGAAAATTTTTGACCTTTAGTCCAGGGAATTTCCTTGAGAAAGACTAATCAGTTATTCCTATTAAGATAACTAGTGAGGTCAGGATTAACCTAGACATGTTTGTGAACCATCTAAAGTCAAAGAACTTAAAAACACAACCCACTCTCTTTATGGAATGTTTGTTCGAGAGTTTTCAAGACCAGAGAGAGACCCCTCTATTGTCAAGAAACTTTAAGACCAGGCCTCCATGGTTAAGTGGAAAAAGGATTTACTGTGGTCAAGGGGAGGGTAAATGTTTAATACACACACACACACACACACACACACACACACACACACACACACACACACACACACACACACACNTTATCTCGAATTTTGAAATGGGATTTCATACCTTTATTAGCTCTTATATTACCAGCCCAAAGATCACTCGTTCGTTACCTTTGTCATTGTGAGATACTTAATAAGAATACCTGCACATGTCACCTTTCGGCACTTCAGGTTCGCTGTCTTGTGAGAAATTTTCCCTGCGAAGAACATAAGATTATAATCATTAGGAAACATCATGAAAAAAAATCCTTTTTTTTTCTCTCTTATTTTTATTTTTATTTTTACCAAAAGAATGAAAACAAACGATATGCAAAGTGAGGATTTAGAAACACATTATTGCATGAAGTGTTTAAGATGCCGCCCATTCACAGGGCATTGAGGATGTCTCCATCTAGGTTTTCTAATAACCACATGTTTTTTCCTTCCGAGGTCAAAATCCTGTATGGGCCGGACCAGATTGGATCGAATTTGCCATGTTTTCTAGCGTCCTCTTTCCTGGCTTCCCATTTCAAGACCAAGTCACCAGGGAGGAATTATCTATCTTTAGCTTTCTGATCGAACAAGGAATTCATTTTATCCTGATATCTTTGTAACCTTTCATTTACTTCGGCCCTATCTTGCTGAACTTCAACCAGCTGGTTTATCCTTCTGGTAACATCATTGGGTTCTTCATTCAAATCCTGCTAGAGTTTCATCACTGGCAGAGCTAAGTTTATTGGTAAAATGACATCAGTGCCATATACCATCTAGAAAGGGGAAATCCCAATTGATATTTTAGTACTTATTCTGTTGGCCCATAGTGCATATTTTAGATGGATATGCCACACTTTCTTTTTTTTTTCAGTTAAAACCTTTTTTTATCACGGTAATCAGGATTTTGTTAGATGATTCAACCAGACCATTACCTTTTGGATAGTAAGTCGTGGAGTGTCCTAGTATGATGTTATATTTTTGGCAAAAAATTATCATGGTCATCGATTTTAAAGCTTGCGCATTATCAGTGACTATCTTCCGAGGACACTCGAATCTGGATAAAGTATTATCTTCCAAGAAACTGATTACTACCGAATTGGTTGCATTTCTTGTGGGGATAGCTTCCACCCATTTAGTGAAGTAATCAGTGGCCGTTAGGATCCATTTGTGCTGCGTGATGGAGTGTGGATGAATTTATCCAATGAAATCAAGTCCCCATTGTTGAAATGGTGCTTCCGTTTTAACTGGTATAAGGGGCAAAGATGGGATCTTCTGTTTGCTTGTGCACAACTGACAAGGGACACAATTTAAAACTATAGTGTTCACTTCTGTGAACAATTTGGGCCAGTATTATCCAACTCTTAAGATCTTATAAGCTATTGCTCGCCACGCATGATGTCTTCCACACACCCTGACATGGAATTCATCTATAACCCCTTCTATTTCAGTTTCGACTAAACACCTCAGTAGGAAACCCAGGGGGTCTTTCCAATACAATTTAGCATCTATGATACAGTATTTTACAACATGTAACTTTAACGTCCTATCCTTAGATGGGGTTAACTTAGTAGGACATTGGAGCATAAGTAGGTAATGGACGATGTCACGATACCAGGACGAAGTAGAAAACTTGTCCTGAATTTCAGTTGTAGGTGCAGAGGCATCGAGCTCGTCTATTTCCAGAAATACCTCAGTCTGTTGCAACTAATTTATCCCTAGTGCTTTTAAGTTCAATTCGGTAAGCAATTTGGCCAAACCCTGACCTTTGATAATTTTAGTTGGTTTGACTTCTAGGTCAAACTCCTGGATCTTAGCTAACCACTTGCCTCTTCTTCCATCGCTGTTTGGTTGCACCAGGATATCTTTAACAGATCTAGAGGGCACAAAAGCAATAAATTTTGAGTGCAACACGTAAGTTCTGAAAGCCTTGAGAGCTTTTGCCATTGCATAGGCCTGTTTCTCCAATATATCATTTCAACTCGGCATCCCTGAGACTTTTTCTAAAAAACGCAATAGGCCACTCAAAACTTTCCTCATTTTTTTGTAACAACACAGCTGCTATAGTATGTTTTGAAGAAAAAGAAAAGATAAAAAACTCTTTTATGTAATCTAGGATGGCCAAGACTGGTGCTTCACTTATTACTTTCTTGATGCGTTGAAAGGAGGCTTTGGCTTCGCTTTTCCATTTCACTTCACTATCCTTTTTGAGCATATCTGTTATCAATTTCACAATTTCGGCAAAGTTAGGGATGAATCTCCTCAAGAAATTTATTTTTCCTAAAAAGACTGAATTTCTTTTACATTTCTAGGAAAATTTATTGTATCTATTGCCTCAACCCTTTTGGGATTGATTTTGATTTTGTCCCTAGACACGATATGGCCCAAGAGTTTACCTTCTTGCATTGCGAAATGAGATTTCTTGGGATTGAGTGACAAACCAAACTTTCAACATTTCTCAAAGGTTTGTTTAAGGTGCATTAGATGTTCTGCATCAGATTTGGAGAAAATAGTCAAGTCATCAAGATAGATAACAACGGACTTGTCTCTCTCACCCATGAAAGCGATATCCATGGCTCGCTGAAAAGTTGCAGCTGCATTCATTAAACCAAAAGGCATTTTATCATATATAAAAGTACCCCAAGGGGTAGTGAAAGCAGTTTTGTCTTTATCGTCCTGATGCATTGTGATCTGATTGTAACCTGAAAAACCATCAATCATAGACATTCTATTAGATCCAACTATTTTTTCTCAAGCATGATCCATCTTAGGTAATGGGTAATTGTCTTTGAGTGATGACCGATTCGGGTTTCTGAAATCGACACACAGTTTGATCTCACCATTTTTCTTTCTCACTGGGACTAAATTAGCAACCCACTCAGAATATCTCAGTGGGACTATAATTTTAGCATCCAGGAGTTTCTTGACCTCTTTTTCTATCACCAGTAATAGAATAGGGTTAATCTGTCTGAGTTTCTGCCTAAAAGGTTTGACACCCGATTTTAATGGAATTTTATGTTCCATTATAGTCGTGTCATAAGTTCTCAACTCGTCATAGGACCAGGCAAAAACATCTTTGTATTTTTTAAGCAATTCAAAATATTTATTCTTGATTTCGAGGGACGGGTACCTGGATACCTTAACTAACCTAGGACTCTCTTTGTTACCTATATTGCAATCTTCGACTTCTTCCGGCTGAGGTTGTAAGGTAGTCTTCAAAGGGATGTCATCTTGATTAAAGAGTCTTTCTAAAGGAATCAATCCCTTGGGTATTTGGTTATTTTTTAAAACCAACATACGATGATTTGCAATTTTATCTTGGAACACTTGGGGGTCTTCCCCTTCCTGCATGATCCAAATAGGATCATTCTAGTTCTCTTGGTCAACATGCGTTTTGGCGAACTCGTCTACCATTTCCAAAAATTTTCTGAGTTGTTCGTCATCCTCAAAGACTTACCAATGGTGTATGTTATTGGGTATGGAAGGCCTATGTCTCATTTGTATATGATACTTGAGTTTGAAAGTAGTGGGAGGTGCGAAAGTCAAAGCAGCCTTGGCTAAGGCATCCGCCTGTTGATTTTCGGCTCTCGGAATGAAGTGAATATTAACATAAGAGAAAAAATTTTCAATTAGGTCCCAAACACAATTTCGATATGACCTTAATCTAGGATGTTTGGCCTAGTACGGGCGATTGACTTGTTTCAAGATTAACTCTGCATCACCAAAAAGTTCCAAGTTTTTAATTTTCATCCTCCTAATGACCTCTAACCCTAACACTAAAGCTTCGTACTCACATACGTTATTAGTGTGGTCAATGTTCCACTGTAGCCTATAAGAAAAAGGGATAACGAATTGGTTATCAGGTGCTACAAAAATTACTCCAGCCCCAGCTCTAAGATAATATGAGGTGCCGTAATTTTTTTTTTTCCAAACACCAGTGCTATATACATCTTGTTCTATTTGTTCTTTTTCTTTTTTATTTTCTGTACAATTTTCTTCTACACATGCATCAACATCATCATCTATAGATAATATACAATTACCTAAATCCTGATCAAAAATATATACAGGGTAATTATTTGGGCTGAGAGGATCACTAACCATAAACACTAATCTGGTTTCCCTGTACAATCACGTGAACTGGCCTCCAAAAACTGGAATCATTGTGTACGTCATATCAAGTTGAAGAGAACCTCCAAGTTTAGCACCCCAGGACCGAGACAAGAGCATTCCATATTTCGGAGGTATATTTGCGACAATCACATCCATTAAAACACTTTTTGTAGGTATCTGTGCGAGATTTACAACTAAGTCTTTTATCATGTCTGTACACTTGACTTTCCTCGAGTCGAATGAATATAAATCTCCATAAGGTCTGGTGATTTCTAGGCCGAGTCTGTCCATGATTTCTTTAGGCATCACATTGTGAGAGGCTCCGGAATCTGACATGCAATTATGGAGCAGATGATCGAAAATTGTCAAAGTGATGTAGAAAGGGGCAACGGTGTCTCTAGCACCTTCAAAGTGTGGGCCAAAAATTATGTTAGGCTTATCATCTTCTAAGTTAATGGCATCGGCCTAACTTTCATTTTTCGAAAAACTAATCATTTTAGCAATTTGTTTTCGGTATATCGGGTTTTTAGCCAGTTCAACGAGGGGAATAGGGATTTTGATCTTATTGATCTCATTCTCTAGGTTAAAACTTCCAGTGGTTTTGTCAGTTTCCATGATTTGAGTTTCTAGCCCTTTCTTTTCTGCTTTCTTGGGTTGAAGAGCCTTCGTTTTGGTAACAAGGGTGTTTATTTTTGGTGTGCTTAAGGGTGACGTCTCCGCTGTCTTTGTTTTGATAGTCTGTATGTTAGCGGTCTATTTTTCAGTGTTTTTTGGAGCTTCTTGGTCAATTTCAACCCTCAGCATTATCTTTTGAACCGGAGCGGTTGTGGAAACCGAGTTTCTAGGTCTTAGGTTGTATTTTTGGTCGAGCTCAGACATTATACCATCCGTTACTCCGTGATAAATCAAATCTTTAGAAACACTGCTGTTCTTGTTATTCTCAGTCCTATATTCTATAGTCAAAGAGTTTTCGTAATCGTGTTTTGTTATATAAGGTTGTAAGAAGTCTTCGCCAAGATTGTTCACATCCTCTTCTAACTCTTCGAAATCCTCCAAGTCTTGCTCTCCTATAAAGTTTTCACTTTTAAAAGGGGTTTGGATTTTTTGATCTTCGTTCTTAATTTATTTTTGGTGGTTTTGAGGATTAGGGTTCTTCCTGAATTCCTTTCTAGGGTAATGTTCGTTTTTAGCTTGATCAAGTTCCATTCTCGATATTTTGTTTGAAAATTCTTTGATGATTCTAGCCATCTCGTCCATTTTATCTTCTGAGGATCTCCCAGATCCAGAGGGTCCTCCTTGCTCACTGTATCTCCTTATTTCTTTGTTTCTAGTCTCGAATTTGGTTTTCAACTTTCCTGATTCCATTATGTTAGATTCGATTTCCAAGGCATCGTCTTGCATCTTGGTAAGATCAGTAATAAAAGGGCGAAGTCGGGGTCAAAATCTCCGACGAAAGTCACCTTCGCTGCAGGTTGTGAGGGTTTAACCTCGGTTGGGATCTTATTATATTATTTATTGAATTGTTGGGTAAACGCGAGGACTGATTCAAAGTTTTTATTTCAAAGAGCTCCAAATTCGGTTAGATAATAAAGATGGTCTTTTCTCTCACCCCACTGTTTGATAAAAGCGTTTTCAAGTTCATCGTATGAAGGTATAGATTCGACTGCTAGGCCTTGAAACTAGGTTCTCACTTTACCTTCAAAGGTTTGAACCAAGAGTCTGGAGTAAACATCTTCATGTTCCAATCCAAGAATGTTGGCGAATTGATCGAAAAAATTTATATGCTCAGCTGCCGTTAAATCGCCCTCTCCTGTGAACTTAGGCAGGTTTTTCATGTAATTTTCTGGTAAATCACGAAGAGGGACTGGTAGAACTAGAGGAGAATATATTGTAGCAACTTTTTCAAATATCCGAAGAGGTGGTGCTTGGCTGCCTGCCCCTCCTCCCGGACCACCTGTGGAAGCACCTCCTGCCCCACCTGCTCCAGCTGCGACCATTGTGGCTTTAGCGGTAAAAGTTTGGGGGTTATAAGGAAGGGTTTCAAGAAGTTGGTTATCGACGGGGATGAAACTTGAGAAAAAGGAGCTTGGGGAATGAGGGCTGGTTCCTTCAGAATCACAGGGTGAAAATATAGGAGAATCAACAGAAGTTGAATCAATATATATGGGATAATTGTTTGAGTTTTGAGAGGTGGGAAAATGAACCTCGAGAAGCGAGGGGGAGTCGGTCGCAATAGGAAGCGAGGTAGACCTTTGTTTTCTATTGGTATGGGAAACAACCGAGAGAGCCTCAGTCTTAAAAATAGGTAGAACCAAATTCGATTCCAGGGTTGTAACTTTACCAGTGGAGTATTCCCTGTTAGGGGATGGAATACTTGATTCACTATGTTGATCTTCGGAGTTAGATTGTGTGGATTTAAGTTGATAATCTTTATTCATCGATAAGGAAGTCTGCCGAAAGTCCTTCCTAATTTTAGAATTTTTTCTGGGTTGGAAGAAGGCAAAATCTTCTTGTCGTCTGGATTCTTCCTAGTGTTTTTCGGGTGAAGAGCTAGTTTAAATAGTGTGGAGTTTCCAAGTGAAAGATATAGGTAGCCTTAGAAGGTTTCCAAACTTTGTTCACTACCAAAGAGGAAAGTGTCAATGTTGTTCTTCCCAGGGAAAAAGCTTCGTTACTCCGTTCCCTGGCAACGATGCCAAAAGGATGTTGTTCCTGAGTTTATACTTTAAGGCTTTAAAGTACACCATCAAGGCATATGAAAATATAGAGGAAAAGAGGAAAGAAAGGATAATTATTTAAAAGATAAGGACTAAAGTTGGTTTCTCAACTGTCTTTGTCTAGATTCCCAGTTTTCTTGAATGCTGATATCTCTCTCAATTGCAGCCCATGAACGTTCTAACTCAACCCGATTACTTGCTGTTTGTAAAACGATGTTAAATAAATTTAGAGCGATGCTGGTTTGATCCAAAAGATCGGGTTTGACGTTAGGCTGCCTTGAAACTGGTACTGTCATGAAGGAGAAAAGATAAGTGTGTTGAATGTATATGCGACTTCTTTCTGAAAGGTATTCCTTGCTGCTTTAGCCTCTTTTTCTAGTAAAATAATGTTATCAAGGGATTTGCTTACCTCTTGAAAATAATGCTGGATGATCTCTATTTTGGATATCAATTGTTGTTCTTCAACTTCTATCTTTGTATGGGCTTCTAAAGAGAGGGTTTGAATAGCCTTTAAGTCCACGAACCGGCTTTCTGTCAAACTCAATTTAGCCTGTAATTGTTTAACAAGCTCCCTTTGCTGAGTAACCTGTACCTGACTTGCTTGTATCCTCTGGTTCATTTCATCCAGGCTAGTTTTGAGTGATTGGATTTCTTTCCTTTCAATAGCTCTGGCCTACTCTCGACTTTTATTCACCTCTTCTCTAATGTTTTTCTCAACATTCTTCAACTGATCCTGCAATCAAGCTATCATGTGGTTAATCTTCTTTATCCTTGTTCTCATGTTCTCCACAGTAAAAATGTTTGTTGTTTCCATGGTTCCCATGGAGCTTGCTACCTCTGTAGATAAATCCTCCTCTTCCAGTTTTTGGCCATCTATCAAGACCCTATGCTTCTTCACCATACCCCCTTCTCTCATATGCATTTCTTGCCTTACAATAGCCTTCCTCTTCTTGCTGAAAAATAATCGGAAGGAGGGATCTCATCTCTGGAAATAGGGGTGAGGTCACCAACATATCTATCTCCCATCTGTGGGAGTCCAAAGGTGGATTGTAAATGAGTTAAGGAAGTTATGGGACTTCCTAGCTATGTAGACCTTGTTTCTCCCATAGCCTTAGGTATAATGATAGCAACAAGAGGTGATGAAGGAAGAGTGGACTTACTGGACTTGGAAGGTGTCCTGGGCCTCCTCTCTGCTTCCGTCTTTGGATTTTATGTTTGTAAGGCCTCTTCATTTTATGAATACCCTTCAGTATCTTGAGGAAATTCTTCAAGATTGACTTTATCTTGTGTTTCTTGTCCGAAACCTGAAGGAGTATCTTCTTGTTCCCAAGGAGGGGTAATTGCTTCACCTTGCAACACTTTGGGCAGACCACTCCATTTGTGTTTCTGGAAGGTCTGAAAACTAGCTTGCAAGTCAGACGACAGTGTCTGTACTCTTTCTAACACTTCCTCATAGGTCTTAGTCCCTTTGAATAGGTCATCACACGGGGACTTATCGTGTTCATAAGCCTTCATATTATAGTGGGCCATGTGTTTTCCCACTAACTGGTAAGAATCGTGCTTCCTGTGCTTGAGGTTTACCAATTTAACCTCCTTGTTCAACTTTGGAATGACCTAAGTTGAGCAATGAAAATTTCCCAATCTGAACGGGAAAAACTGACCAAAATTTCTTTTGAGCCACTTTTAGTTCTATCCCAATTCCACCTATTACTATTTGATGAGCTACCTCCTTGCACACCAGTCTGTCAGGGAGGAATTTCGGGAGTGCGTGTGGAGGGATTGAACACCCGAAAAGTCTAATGTATGAAAAATTCTCCTCTATGAACCAGTCAACAACTTCCCTGAGGTTTCCTGTGACCAACTCTGAAATGCGGGGAGGCACACAATTGTACACCATATGATGTAGTGGTATCACCATGAAATGAAAAATTTCATAGAACGAGTCCTTGGATTTTTCTTCCCAAAGTTTAGAATGATATTCGTGAATTGGCTCCGGGTAAGTCGGATTCCAACTCCAATTCATCAAAGGGAAAGGAGTCGAGAAGCATATAGAATCCATGACGTATGCTGACATATAAAAGGCTACTATTCCACCTTTTGATATTGTAGTCTGATAGTCCATGACCGCCTTTGCCATGTTATCGAATAAAATCTTATCCCAATTGAAGCTGTAACCTTCAGATGCCTCGTGCAAAAGAGGTACCCATTCTGCAAGGAAATGGGTGGGACTTTTCTTACCGAAAAGTCTACATAACATCATCGCCACATAAATCATATACTCATTGCCACATAAATACCATGGGTGTCAGCCCTAAATTTTCCCTCGTTTCTCCACCAATTTTTGATTAAGTCAGAATACGTTTGGCCTGACTCAAAACATTCTTTCCTTTGAAAATTACTCATGAAATATTTATTATAAACATACTTGGGACTGGGAGATAATTTATACATTACTTGTAAATGTTCCGGTCTGAAAGAGCCAATGACGACCCCTCGGTTGTCCAAAATGCTCCTTGTTTGTACGTCAGTTCGCTCTAAGGCCCAACTGATCATGTCATTATAAGTCATAAGTCACGACCGTGTAGCTATTTTGTGGAGCTCAGACTCTGCTATATCTCAAAGCTTGTTGTCGGCGTCATGAGGGAAAATTTTCATTTCATAATCTAGAGTCTCGAAAATATGCCTCTAGGATTTTATGGAATCGATGGCATGCGGTGTTGTATCAGATATAACGTCTCCGTCTGGACTTGAGCTTTCTGCAATTTCTTCGCTTTTCTTGGGTGCTTTCTTAGGTGCCATGATACCTGTGCTAGATCAGAAACCTGTTTACAGAGGAAATGTGTATAAAACCAGGTAAAAGTGACTTGTTGCAGATGTAAATAATAACTATGAAGTTCGGAATATAAGACTTTATTAACCTTCAATTTTGCATTATAACGAGTGTACAGACACATATGACGAAAAATTAATGCTTTTTAATGAAAAGATATGCCTGGAGGTACACTTTCATGTCAAAAAGGATCTTCATTTATCCGTTATTAATACTTCCGTATATCAACGATTTCAAAACTGGAGTTTCAAAAATCACTGCCTTCCTTAATTCCCAAAATTTGAAAGGCGGTTTAATTATCACTAATCCTGTTTAAAAAACAAATTAACTTTAATCTTAAACCTTGTTTAGAGAAAATACAATTTCGCATTTCGGAAGTTCGAGGATCCTTTCGTCAGGGGATAAGTCGTAAGCAATATCTGGATCGCAAAATTGCGATGAGATTAGTGAGGCACCAAGACACGTATTCGAGCTTTAAATAATCCAGGTTAATAATTAATTATCCTTTTAACTTTCGGGAAAATGAGAACCAAGTGTTTGACGTTTGAGAGCTCGAAAGCGCTTTAGTAGAAAGAAAAACCCAAATCGCAAAAGATTAAGGGAATGATAATTATGTTTAGGAACATAATTAATTACGGGTTTAAGGAGCGTTTTGTGGAAAGCGACGAAAAATGCAACCTTTATTTCTTTCCCCTTTAATTTTTTTTAATATGTTAAACATTTTCGGGATTTCGACACTGGGAAAATAAGATGGTTGAAGATCATACTCCGAGAAAAACCGAACCTCGAAAACCCGAAAAGGAACGGAAAGCTCTGATTCCCCTTCTGGACTAAGGGTGACTCCACGACTTGGGAAAAGACGAAGCTTTAGTTTTCAAAGATAGGAAAAATTAAACTTCGTGTCAACACCCATGAGAGCCCTTATAACTGATTATGATACCTCCGATATTTTGAAGGGAGTCTCAGGCCTCTCTTGGGCGAGGCATACCTACTCTAGTGAGGGAGGCCCCTTTTCAACTACTGTATCCTATTTGTGTGAGATGGACTTTTTTCTTTACTTTGGTGTGCTCTCTGATTATTAGTTGGCCTTAGGATTTTGTATTGTGTCATGAATTTTCATTTCCATATTTAGTGGATCCCTCGTGACTCCCTCAGTTGGTGCTACCCAACCCATGGTCTTTGCTCAATCCATGGGGATGAATCCTTTTGTATTTCCAAGTGGTACGCCGAATCATGATACTCAAGCAATACCTTAGGCCTTGTTATCACATAGTTTGTAGCTAGAAGAAAATGCTATAGCATAGAAAGCCAAATTGGCGTAACATGAACCTATCCCACCCAATGTCACCACAATGGGGAGGTTATTTCTCTTTAGGGAGGTGAGGCCCAGGGGAGACATCCCCGATGACCTATGGTTTTGAGGAGGAAAAAGGATAATGAGACAAGGACAAGTTTCCCCCCTCACAAGTCACCACCCAAACAAATAGTCCCTACTAAACAACCAATAATAAAGTAAATCCCCAATGAAGAACACTTGCCTGGAACAAAGCAACAACAAACTGATATATGCAAGCTATATTTCAATGGGTTAGTACTTCATAAGACTATCTGATAAATATATATGAGCAATGTAGCAATAAATGTTGACGAAGTCAATGTTTATCAATATAAATGAAAAAGATATAACATTTCACCAATAAATATTGGAACAATATGGCATTCAAGGTAACCAATCAACACTTTTATCTGATTAATGCCCAAACCACCATTCAATTGCTCTTAAAACAAGACGTTGCTGTATTAAAGATGAAATAACCAATGATGATATCAACAACTCAGGGTTAGTAGGTTAATCTAGGATAGGGTTAGTGTAGTTAGGGTTTGATATTCAAAGAGTTTTGAGAGTTTGTTTGATCAATTTCACTTCAATGTTGGAGGACTTTCAGATCAGTGTCTTAGGGTTTAATGGAGTCATAAGTGAAGGACGCAAGAGTCGAAGGATGCAAGATGTTAAGGACTAGAGGGAAGAGTTTTGAGGTGTTGCTAAGGCAAGGCCTCAAAATCAAAACCCTAGGGGAGAGAGGCTCACTCTGGTGTTTCTAAAGCAGGGCCTCGTGCTCTCTCCTCCTTCCCAACAAAACGACTAGATCAAATGAAGCACAAAATCAAGACAAGAAGGATTAATGAGGGAGGGTGTTGCTACAACAAGGATCTTTCATCAAACCCTAAAAGAAAATGACCCTAAGTGTAGATAATCTAGGTCTGGGACGTCTTCTTCCTCTTGAAGTCCAAATGGTATGACTAGCAAAGGAGAGGAAGAAAAAGGAGTGTAGCTATGGCTAGGCTCTCTTCTTCTTCTTCAATGGCTGAAAGTTTCTCTATCAAGGGACATGAGACAAGGACCTACTTGTGTGCTTGTCACCTAGGGTTTTGATTCAACAAATTATAAATACATGCAAGAAAATAAGACTACAACCATTAATTTAAGAAGTTTTGCAGAAAAATACTTACAATTCATCAAGAAATAAGAAAACCCTAGTTGTAACACCTTCCTTCAAGAGAAACACCATAAATGTCTTCCTTCAACAAGTGCACATCACTTAATCCAACCAAACACCCAATATAGGGTGAAAATTTCAAACCTCCTTATGGAGTGAATCAGTTATGATGAAAAAATGAGAGTGAAAATCTCACATTTATGCAAAACCTGAAACTAATTTTACATTTTAGGTCATGTAAAAGCCCGACAAGGCCATAATATCAAATCATAATGTTTTTACATTAAATTTTCAAATTAAATCCTAAATCAATATGGAAAGAGAGTAAAATCCCCTCAAAGTGAGACGTTAGCCCCTTTTTGGGCAGATGGGGCATCTTGGAGAAAAATGTTACCCCCCCTTGGGGTTCTCCAACCTACCACATGTGCCAAATGCCCTGTCCATATGCCAAAACGTCCATGAAGCAAGGATGACATCATGGACCTCATGGGTGACATCCTAGGCCTTCCAAGGCCAACGTTCCACTGAAAAGGGGTCAACCCCCCTAGGTCAAGCTGTGCTAGGGTGCCTCTGGTGGAACGTCCTCCTCTTCTCTAGTGAAAATCCCCTGATCCATCTCTGTCCTATATATGCCCCTTGATGGGGTCTCATCATCCACCTAATGGGATCTTCAACCCCATGGAGGTCCGAACTGATCATATCCCGATGTGTACCGGTCCAGGGTGGTACCTGTCCATCGGGCATGGTCATGCACATCAAAAGCTATGCCCTCCATGGGATCATCAGTCAAAAGGATCATAGCAATGTCAATCACATTTCATCATTAATATTATTAAACACATGCATAAAATCCCTAATACATCAATCAACAACTCAAAGATGTTACACAAGCCGACAATACAAGTCTGGGGAAAAGTACAAGGTGTCCTATTGGGCTAGTGTCCACAGGAAAAGGAAAGTTCCAAGAAAGACTTCATCCAAGCCATGCAAGTGGGTGATGTGGTCAGGGGATGTCTAAGCATGTGGGTGCAGTGAAGGCCAAGGATGCAAAAAGGTTACCTGTGGGTGCCTTTATAGAAGGTGAGCTGTACCTGTCATGGATGCATTTTTTTCCAAGCCCATTCTTGCCTTTATTCTTTTTATTCTTTTTATTTTCTTTTATGTTCAAGAGATAACCAGGGGACACTGCCTTGGCATGGTGAACATAGCTGAATGAGGTAAGGTGCAATCCTGAAAATATGACAACCTAATGCTCAGACAAGGGGAATGGGATAGGTGAGCAAGAAACAAGATGTAAGAGTGGTGCTATGTTGGGAGCAGATGATGGCTTTTCAGAAATCCCCCCAGTGGCAAACCAAAACCTACAGACACAAGCTTGCTAGGGCACCCTGTCAATCCCCCCAAACATGGTCAAGTGGGAAAATGTAAGATCCAAGTAGTTTTTAGAGATAATAGGAATCATATGCATATATTTAAAGGTTTTAATGATCAAAGGTGACACATACCATGATACTTGGATCAATTACCTCATGGAGAAAGAACCTCTTCTGATACAAGACCAAGCCGATGGTGATGGATGCTGCTGCTGACAAGACAAAGACAATGGAAGAAGAAAAGGTGGGCCCTCCAGGGCCATGCTCAGGTCAATCCTGCTCTCGGTAATCCATGTCTAGGACCTGTGGGCCTCGAGACATGATCTCCTAGTTATCCATAAAAAGTGGTGATAACAGGCCTCTAATCATTTTCTCTTGGTATGCCAAACATGTCTTCACACTCGCCATCCTCTGTCTCGTTGCCTTATGTGAATCTTAGTTTTGGTTCGAGAGGCATGATGCCTCCTTATTCTCATTTTTCATTTGGTGGGAGTCATATCCCTCAACCAACTCTTACGGTAGGAGGTTGGAATCTTCCTTCCTATGGATCTAATCCTAGCTTCACTTTTCTAGGAGCAAGTGCTCAAATGGGTGGTCATTCTACTTATTACATCCCATCCATCTATCCTTCTTCCACCATGTCGGTTCCTATGATCGATTTTCCCAGGACAAACCTCTCTCTATCCTTTGGGGGAGTCAATTTTATAGTATGGGAAACCTCCTTCACAAAGTTCCTTCATCTGGGGGCAACATATATCCTCACCTGAGTAACCCTTGTCATGTCGCTTTTTCTTCGCAAGAGACTTCCTCGATGATGATGCCCTTACAACCCTTTATGAATTAATTTGGAGGAAGATACTATCCTACTGGAAAAGGCCATGGTGTATACCAGAACCCTTCTTGACCTGCAATTTCTCAAGACCTTGGTCTCAAACGCTGCAACCAACCGTCGCCATAAGTCCAATCACTGTAAGTCATACTAGCATTATGTCACCAACCTCTTCTAGTCATGTTGGAGATAGGTCAACAACATTTGCAAGTCATGTTGAAGACATGCAACCAACCGCTGCAAGTCATGATGGGGGCACAACTCTAGTCCCTGCTAGTCACACTGCACATACATCACCAACCTCTACTAGTCGTGTTGGGGATTCATTGCCAACCTCTGCAAGTCATGTTGGAGATGAGCTACTAGCCTCTGCAAGTCATGTTGGGATCATGTCACCAGCCATGGAAAGTCATGCTGGGGGCATTCATACGATTGAGAAGCCTCAACATATAGGACGTAATCCCAAGTTTCTTTGTAGGTTTTTCAAAGGATATCACCTTACTCGTTTGTGCCCTGCTCTTGTTGTGGTACAAGAAGCGTGGTCCTTTCCCGGGGGCCCTTTGGGTTCTAAGTCATATTTGGTTTCCCAACATTCTATTCCTTCTTTGGCTGATACAATGGTCATTCCAATGCAATCTTTAGCTGGAACCCATCTTCCTTTAAGGGGTGATGCGTCCCTTGACCTTGTTGTCTCACATCTTGTTCAACCAACAGTCGTGTTGATGCAATCTTCGACCGACACCACTCCTATTTTTGGGGGTGATGCATCTCTTGGTCTTGTTGTTTCACATCCTATTCAACCAATGATTGAAGAAGTGGTTGTGCCGATGCAATCTTCAGTCAATCGCACTCTTCTCTTGGAGAGTGACAAGTCTAAGGAAGTGACATTGCCGATGCAATCTATGGTCAATCCCACTATTCTTTTTGGGGGTGATGCGTCTTTCGACCATGTCCTTACCATTTCTAGTCCTGTACCTTCCGAACAAGGGGGAATTCCACTCTCTCTGAGTACACTCCCTTAAATTCCTAGGATGGTTTCCTTTGATTGGAATTATCTTGTAGAGCCTCACCTTCCTTCTTATACACCCTTCCAGATAAGGGGCATTCTTCGATATATTGTAGATAAAGTTTACTCTGCAATTATTTTATCCTCCCCAGCTTGGAAAGTTTTGGGTTTTCCCAAGCTTGTGTAAGCTATTTGTGAGTTTCTAACTTTTGACAGAAATCCTGCATGGGAGCCCTGACCTCCCCCATGATATGCTTCTTAGAAAAAAATTCTTGAGTCTTAGTTAAGATTTTTTCAAGACTTCTTAAAAATGAAAATATTGCCGACTGAACTTGTCGCTTTCACACTCATTAAATGGATTTGAAAGGATGTCTATTTGGTGTAAGTTTAACCATTTTTCGGACCAAGTACACTAATTTCGAAAAATGAATACTCTAGTCACTAGTGGCTAGAAGAGTTCTCCTGGGTATTTTTTTATACTTTTTCGGGCCTAGGAGACTAAATTTATGAAAAAGGACATTGTTTGGAGTTAAGTTGTAATTGCATATCATTCTCTTGCTTCCAGATTGAGCCTATTGTCGGTTCCTTCTTTCTCGCTACAAGCCTATTACCTCAACAATTTGCATCACCAACCAAGCAGAGCCTTGTTTATACCCTTCGTAGCTTGACACCCTATACCCTAAGAGGAAACATTCCCCCGAGTGTCCATGTCCTGCATGCACCTCCTTGCATTGAGCATTGGTATGTTCCACTATTGGAACTAGTTGCTTACTCATGACACTCGTTTCCTCCTCTGTATCATAACATTCATTTGTCTATGAAAAAAAAAAATACGGGCATGAAAATAATATTATCTTATGTTGGTAGCAGTCGTGTCACCTTTGAACATAGCACAAAATTTTGAGCCACTTGTCATCCAAATTTTGGGTTTAACATGACGTTTGGAAGTTGATCTTGTTACTTATATTTTACTCCTCCGACTGCTTATTCTTCCAATCCCTATAGAGATTTTGATTGATGCCTCCTACATCAAAAAGTTTCACCATTGAGTCTATGCTGCTAGAGTCCTCCATATGTCTCATGCTCTTGTTCAAAGGAAGTCTATAAGCCTGTGTCGACCATTTCTCAGAACTCTTGATTTTTCATGTTGGCCATGCCCTCAATGTGTCTCAGAGTTACATGAAGTTGTAGTCCTACTATGCACCCTGGTCCTACTTTCATTATGGGTAGGTAACCTTGAACCCAACAATCGACATATCCTCATTGGTTGCTGAGTGGGGGGTTTCCCTTGTGTTCCACAACAATAGATCTATTGAAACATTGGGATTCATGCAGTGTCTTGGATTCCATTAGCCTTATTGGTGGTTTCCTCTCCTTTTTCAATATTTTTCCTTATTGGTTTCTATTCAGAGGGTATTTTTCATGCACTGGTTGCATCTGGTGCATGCGAAAGATGCACAAGGTCGTTGGTTCATGGACATCCTCTTCGTTTGAGTTCCTTCAAATCATCAACCTATTGCTTTGTACCTCATGATGATTGATGAGATATGCCTTAATGCTCTCCTTTCAATGGGTCTCCTTCCATCGAATTCAACTCATCTATTTTGGAAATGAGGCCTAGAGTCCTATGAGTACCTAGAGTCTTGCAGTAATCAATGACAGGTTCTCTCTCCATCAATAGTTGGGAATACATCAATGTTTCTCGATCGATGGATTCTTCAAGTGTTCGACCTCAACGCCTTTATTCACACTTGTAATAATGTACTCGGTGCCTTGATAACTACTTTCATTATCGGTAGGTTGTCTCACGTTTCTTAACGATATACCTTAATGACCAACACCTATATGAATTTAGTGATCATGGGAGATCAGATTGTACTCCATTGTATACAGATATCTTCAGATTGATTTTGAGACTGGTTTTCAGTGGGCCTTGTTCATGACTATGACAACCTATGACATATATCTACTTTGTATTTCCTATTCATGGCCATGAAAAACTGTTTGATATATTTCCACATGGATCTACAATGTAATTCAAATTGGCATCCATGTGTACAAAGTCATTATGGATTGTAATATTCTCATGAGCAACTAGTTCTTCCATATGGGTATCCATTACTCCACTTATGGGAATTATAATGTATTTCGACCATCATAGATACTCCTCTGACTTCACACATTAGGGGGCATCTGTTATAGCAATATTTTCCTCACCCCATGCAACTTTCTCAGAAGGCCTTTTCCATTTCCCTATGCAGAATTGAAGTCCCCTTTTGCACTTCCCAGAGCTAAAAAATCATATTTTTTCACATATACATGCCCTATCAGTTATAAAGCATGTGTATACGTAGGTTGCACCATTACAATACACATACATCGGGTTTTGTGCCCAAAATTAAAAATTGTGTCAGGTTTCCATGTCACATCACGAGATCCATGATCCTTGACCTTCCATATACTAGAAACATTCCGAATCGACCCTTTAGTTCCATTTGAAGGCTATAAATTGGGCCATATCCAATCCATGGAAGAGGAGAGAATTCAACTTTTGAGAGAAAAGTTACTATGGAGAAATTATTCACTTCATATTGAGTCTGCATCCCTTTGTCCTTTAAATTCTGAACACATTGTTCAACCCCCAAGCTCTTCCTTCTTTGATGGAGAAACTCATTGTCTCTCTTATATGAGCTTGCATTTGGTGAAGGATTGAAGTGGTGGAGGCCCAGCTGGAAGGGACTTAGTTTCTTGGTTCCGATACATGCCAACACAGAAGTTTGTTAATCATACACTTATGTTGATCATATTTTAATAGAAATACTCTTTTCTCGTCCAATTAATAACTTGAAAATATTTGAATTTTTATTCCATGGGCATATTTGTTATGAATGTTGATGGATTATGCTATTATATGTGCTAAAAATATATGTTATCACCATATGCTTGCATATCTTGGTTGTTGAGGACAAGTTGCAGGTATAAATATTTGAGTCAAATGCTCAACGATGGTCTTCATCGAACCTCCAGATGAGGTAGGCTCTTTATCTTGTCTTGTTATCATTTTCATTTATATAGCATACTTGGGATTATAGTTGATTTCTGCAGTCATTCCGTCTGTTGTGGTTTACCCCTTCCCATAGAGTGATTTTCCTCGTAACACTTCTTGTCTTCCTTGAAATATTTCCTGGTAATGAGGGTGTCAATATGGTTTCACATTTAATGGTTTTCCTTCACTCTGCCCACACATTTCATCCAACTTATTTTTAGAGACAATGTCATCCTCTATCCTCTTTTCTTGGTCTTTTATTACTCTAGCCTTGGAGATGATACTATCATATTTGGCATGTACATGCTCTATATGATGTTCAAATTCTTCAAGTATCTTCTAGTGACCTTCTTCAATATGATCTTCTTTCTCATTTTGAAGCTTCAATGTCACCCGATTTATCAAATTCTAATGTCCTTTTTCAATTCTGGGTTGCATTTATGATTTCACCTCATCAATATTTAGGGATTCCTCAACCTTCTTGCAAATTTCCTCTTCAAATCTTTTGGTAGATTCTTCATCCAATATCCTTGTTTCTTCTTGATTTTGATAACTCTTTTTTTCTTCTTTCAATCTCTTAACCTCATCCAATAGTTCCTTATGATGGTTTCTTAATCTACATATCTCTTTATCTTTCTTTTCCAATTCTTCCCTTGACTCATCCCTTTCCCACTTTCCTTTGCTAGTCTTTCCTTGTTTTATTTTTTGAACTTCTTTAATGAGTGCTTCATTAGGGTCTTATATATTAGATAGCTCATCACTCTTCTTCTTGATCTCTTCTTTTTCCACTTTTAACTCCTCTTGAATTTTATGCATCACCTCCATTTTTGTATCCCTAATCTATTTATTCGAGAAGAATTATTCAAATTCTTCCCATGTGCAATTCTATCTAGTATCCTTATCGATACTCAACCACCACTTTCGATATTCACCAAAAAAATAATATCTTGTTGTTGAAGGAGTCATGTCATATTCCTTTTCAATCCTCAACCATTCCATATGATTTATTTAATCTTTATCTTCATTTCCTGTAAATTGAGGTAATGCCATTGATTCTTAATCAAGGTCTAACCCCAACCCTCAAGTTACAACCTCAATATATTAAGAATAATGATCTCAAATAACTATAATAAATCTTCCAATAGCATATTCTATGTTTTCTCTTTCCAATGGATTTTCAATCACCTCAATTGTACTTCCCAGTCAAAAGTTATGATAGTTTTAAGTAAACATACCTTTTAAACCTTGATTTGGAGTTTGTCCTTCTGACCGAGATTCCTTCTAATCTATCTTTGAAATTTCGGCCCTTATGATTCTGGAATTTTGACATGTAGTACTTTGATATGTCTTCTTTACAATGCCACAAGTTTGACCATAATTTGATGTGCTATGTAAAATTTATGGTAGCTTTCCCAAAACTTGTTGATTTTTGGTCTTTTCCAGATAGCTAACTTGTACAAAATGCCACATGTCCAATATTTTAGATAAGATTATGAAATTTGTAATAGAAATAATATGGACTGTCCTCTTTCTAATGCCACTAGTTTCACTAAGTTTGGAGCTTTATTGAAGAATGTGTGACCTTTTTCCCCCAAAAAAATGTTTGAGACTAGATATAGAACTAGTCAAATTCCCCTACATTCTACACTCTATATCACATAAATTAGAGTGATCAAAAATCTATTTTTTTTGTTAAAGAACTAAACCCAAAACCCGACAATTACTTCCTAGTAAACCCTTATTGTAATAAACTTCATTAAGAAAAATTACTAAATAAAATCACATCTAAGTTTTAACAATCTAAGTAAATAAATTAGTGGAATCACAATAAGAAAACCATACACTTGCACACGTAATTTTCTAGGTAAATACCCATGGAAAAATCCCTAAGGGAAAACTAATACCTTGTTGATTTTGATAAAATAAAATCAGGGCTCTCATCCTGGGATAATGTCCCACCTTAAGAATAATACAAATAAGGAAAATAGCCTAGTCTATAACACTTGAATTTTACTCCTTTTCCACCCCTTTTCTCCTTTCCTCAAACCCTTCTCCTTTCCTTGAACCATGCCCCTACACACTTGGATGAAATTCCTTCTCCACCCAATCAATGAGATCTCCTATCTCACTCTGTGCATGTCTCCTCCTCTCACTTAGGATGCGTTTTATAATATTTAGTTTACCCTAAATCCAAAACCCTATATATCGAAAGTGATCAATGGCTGAGATTAGATCTTACCATCACTTTAGATCTAATGGCTAGGATTTAATTTAACTCACTAATGCCAAATACTTAGGCATTTGACTTAAATTAAACTCCATTAATTAAAACAGTACATTCAATTTAATAATCACTTTATTAAAGCGAATCTCCTAAGTCTTGAGAGGCATTAAGGATGAATTTCACATGTTAGACACAAAATTGATGTGGAAGTACCTATCCGATGCTACAAACAACAATACTCCCTCTTAGCAAGGAAGGTAATTCTCAAAGATCCATCTAGAACTGGTTATTCCTCCAACCCTGGCACAATGTCACACACATCATCCTGCACACTGGAATCCCTCTAACCTTATAGGTCATATTCTCCCTAAACATTGGAAGTCACTGAATCGATGATGCTACATATTAATGCCATGAAGATTGGAAATTTTTTCGAAGGCATGCTCTCCCTCAATGTGCTCCTAGGAGCCTCCTCCTTCTCCTGAGCATCCATCAATGCCATCTTGTACTAACTTTGTCTCCTGAAAAAAATGGAAGGGGCTAAATCCCTCTTCCTATATGAAGGTTGACTCCCCACATTGGAATTCTATGAACTCTGCTCACCCTTCATAGCCTCCTTCTCCTCGTCCTCTACCACTAACATCGATACATGATCCAAGATCCCCTTGGACCAACCTACAAGATTACCCTGCAACCTGTATACCCTTCCCTCTCTAACACCAATGCTTATTTTTATGTCAGGGCTAGCTCCCTCTGAATGCATGAAAACTTGTCCATTTTGGAACAAGACTGCATAACCCCTGTCCTCCAGAGCTGAGATTGAGAGAAAATTCCTTCTCAGCTCTGGGACATAAAACACATCTGCCACCTTCAGAAAAACTTTTGACTCTAGCTGGAACCTAATTATCCCAACTCCCTCTACACCACACTTGGAATGGGTGTCAAGCTCCACATGTAGATATGAGTCTGTCTATGAACAATTAGTGAAGAAATCATGTGTTCTCATCATGTGACGAGAAGCCCTGATATCCATGAACTAGGTGCTACCATAATATGTTCTAGAAAGACAAGAGACTAATGATAACTCCTTCTCGAACTTCTCAACAAACTCCTTGACTTGACCTTCCGCAGATGCTACTACCTACTGAGACTTACTCTTCCCCTTCTTCCATTCAGGACACTTTGAAACATAGTGGCCACTCTTGTGGCACACACAACATTTCACTTTGATTAGACCCTTATTCTTTCCAGTCCTTGGAGTCGAATCTCCACTTGTATTCTCCCTGCTTCTCCTTTCCTTAATAACAAGGGATATATTCTCATCATACCAACCTGTTGGCCTACTAGAGATTCCTCTCAAATCTCCTCCTGGATGAAATCATTCCATAGCTTGTCAAAATTGGGAAGTTTCTCCCATGCAATAATGCCCTTGATGAATGGGCTCCATGACTTAGAAAAACCATTCAGGGTTGTCTTCAACAACTCCTCATCTGACATGACTTCCTCAACAACTTCCAACTGATCACGTACCTGAGTGAGATTTGTGAGATAAATGATCATTGTATCTAATTTGGTCATCTTGGTGTCTTTGATATTTTCCCTCAACACCTTCTTCCTATTTCTATTGCTTCTCTGAAAAAGGTTTGTCAGAGCTATAAACATCTCCCTAGATGACTTCTTCTCAGATATGTGGGGGATTAAATAATCCTTCACTACATCTAAGATGATCCTCTTGGATTTAACATCCTTCAACTCATGAGCGGCCAAGTTCTTTATATCCGTCGGTGGGGTCACCTTTGTGTTACCAAACTCCCACAATCCATTCTCCATGATAACCAGTGTCACCCTCGCCTTCCAAGAATAAGAAAAAAGTTTGACACACTGTCCATCCTATCCTCAAACCTCAAACCTATTGCAGGCATCTCCAAATTATTAATTTAGCAGGAACACACATTGCTGAAAAATGTGCTTAGTCCTTTAGGCATAAAAACTGAAAATTTTTGTGCACAATCCCTCAAGCACAAAAAATTATATTTGGCTACTTGGGACCTGCTTCCCTATACTTGAACTCTGTTTCCCACTTCCTGGACCTATTTCCTTCTGCCCAAACTTCCTACAGTCTACCCGACTGTTGCCGGGGTTCTACTTGGGGATACCCAAGCTTTCTGCTCTCTGACCTGCTATTCTATGGGTTACCTGAAAACGTTTTTGGACCTACCCAAGGCTTCCTGGGCATCACCGATATCTCTACTGTTATGGACCTTGTTGGCAACTAGATGTGTTGTGAAAAATGCTCCTATGACGACCTTTCTTTTGCTGCAGATGTCGCTACTCCTACACTTGTCACCTTCTACTGCTGCCAGTGGATCCTCTGCTTTCCCGACTGCACCCTTACTTATGGTTCCTCTGCCAACCAAATTTTCCACTTGCTTTGTCTGCACTAGCCCGTGCGACTCCTCTGCAACATGTCTATACGAAACCCAACTTAGCCTGCAACCTTCACTCTGCGTTTCTCCCACCACATGTGTTGCAACCTCACCCTCATCCCATGTTCTCTGGCGTGGCTCTTCCCTGTGCTCTACTGGTGGCATGATGTCTATGGAATATACCCTAGATCAACTGGCTGGTAGCTGCCGTGACGACTGAGCCATTAGATCCCTCTGTTGTTTGATCTATCGTTAGCTTTACTGCCATGTGGCCTTCAACCCAACTACCACACTTTGGCCTTTGGATCGATCTCAGTGCACGACCAACTTCTGAACCCTGTCCAACAACCTATGTGGTCGTACATTGTATTATGGATGTACAACTACCTCTTTTTTTTTTTAATTTTAATTTACCTTGCAGAGCTACAATAAATTTTTTTTTTCATGTTACAAATCATGATCTCTGTGCAACTATTTCCTCCTTCATAGATCACACTCTGATACCGTGTTAAATTTCTGAATCTAGCACCCGGTAATTACTTCCTAGTAAACCCTTGTTGTAATAAACTTCATTAAGAAAATTTACTGAATAAAAGAATGGTTGATTTTTACCGATCTGAGTAAATAAATCAATGGAATCACAATACACAAACCATACACTTGCACACGTAATTTTCTAGGTAAATACCCCTGGAAAAACTAGTACCATGTTGATTGTATTAAAATAAAATCTGGGCTCCCATCCTGGGATAATGGCCCACATGAGGAATAATACAAATATGCAGAATAACATATCCTATCATACCTGGCTGCTACTCCTTCACTTCCCCTTTGCCCCTTTCCTTGGACCCTGCCCCTGCACATTTGGATGAAAGTCCTAATATGCCCAATCAATGATATCTCCTATTTCACTCTGCTTGTGTCTCCTCCTCTCAAACACGTTGCCTTTTATAATCTCAAGTTTACCCTAAATCCAAAACCCTAGATCTCCAAAGTGATCAATGGTTGATATTAGAACTCACTATAACTTTAGATCTAATGGCTAGGATTTAATTTAACTCACTATTTTTGAATACTTAGGCATTTGACTTAAATTAAACTCCATTAATTACAAGAGTACATTCACTTTAATAATCACTTTATTAAAGTGAATCTCCTAAGTCCCGAGAGGCATTAAGGATGACTTCCACATGTTAGACACAAAACCGATGTGGAAGTACCTATCCAATGCTACAAACATCAACATTTTTATTACAAGTACTTCGATACATATTCTCATGATCCTGAAAATTTCATAGTCTTAAATATCACCAAAACAAAGTTATAGGGAAGCTCCCACAATAACTCGCTTGAGATTGATTTCAGAGCTAGTAAAAATCCGTAATTTGCACAATATTTATATCTGAAAGTAAAATAACCCATAACCTGAAATTTTTACCAAGAGTAACTCACTATGAATTATGAGTAGTCCGAAAATTTTACACACTGAAACTTCACCAAAAAGAAGCTATAGAGAATTTACCAAAATGACGCGTTTGAGACTGATTCCAGGGCTAGTAAAACTCCCTAACTTCCATAGGATGTATCTCAGAAAGTAAAATGGCCCATAATTTGAAATTTTGACCAAGATAACTTTGCTATGTTGTCTCAGTATATTGAAAATTTCACAGTTTGAAAATTTTCAGAAAAAAATTATAGCGAAAATGCCGAGATGACTCACTCGAGAAAAAAAATGATAGGTTCAATGCTATGATGCCAAATGTTATGTTCCAAATGCTTAAGATACCACAATAAACTAGAAGTACACACCATGTACAACAATGTGAGCATGGAGCACAACTCCAATATAGATAAGAGATATGAGTTACACAATAACTCCTTATAGAATATGAGAATCTCCTCCAAATAAACAAATACATTCATACATCACAATTCACCTCTTGTACATAATGAATACATGATCTCTATATATAATACCTATTCACACACTACGCATGAGACCCCTTTACTATTAGGCCGACCCTATTACATATATATTTACACATTACATGTACATTTAGCCTCATATATGCCCCTTCCTTATGGTCATATCATATACATTTAACCCCATATATCCCCCCCTTGGGTCATAACATTATGTGTGGTCTATGACCCAAGAAATGAGCATTCATTCAAATGTAAAATATTCATGAAACCTCAAAAGTTTAAGAATAATGAGAAAGGCATAAAAAAATACCCTACTCCCTCAATAAGGATATAAAGGAGGATGGGTACATGATCAAGAGATTTAGCACCTTTAACCTAGATATAATCCCTAATACCTAATCTCATTGTTTTCTATTGATGTTATTGATTTAGTGTAGTGGAATTCCAAATAGAACCAAGTTAATGTCTTCTTTTGAAGTGGAAGCAATAGACATGAAATCCAATCATGGAACCATAATTAACTCAATAACTCTACAACTCAAACATGCTATAACCTAAGATACACAACACATTCCTCAAGGGCCTTGTGCCCATATTATACATCTTAAGCATGTGACATGCTAGGACACAATTTCCAACATGTGTTTGACATGTGTCACACACATGCCTTAGATGTGTTATGACATGTCAGACACCAAGGCACAAAAACGAACCTATGGGAGGCTTAAAAAATGGTCCTCACTTCATATTTGTCACTTTTAGTTATGGAGAAAAGGATCTCACTGTATAAAATTATGCAAGTGAAGTTTTAAATCTAGATTTGAAGGGAGTCTATTGATTTGAATGTGGATTAGCAAACTAGATTAATCATTTCTCCAACATCAATGTTTTTCTTGATTCATTCCACAAAAATAATGGCTTAATCATTGAGGGAAGTTGGTAAAGGTCAAAGGAAAGGGAATAATGCCACTATTGGTGTCCCCCCCTGCTCAAGTTCATCCATATCTTGCTCCATCCATGGAAAATGGAGCTATAGGTGTAGCTACCAGTGCTACAAATAACCATGCTTTAGCAAGATAACAAGATCAAGAAAAAAAATATGTTGTGGAAGTATGTAACATGAAAAAAAGGTCTTGGTGCAAATCTTGTTGGGGTGGGAAATGTTATTTAGACATGTAATTATTGCAATGGTGACTTCAAGAGTACCTTCTACTGAGTTAAGGGCCATTTGTTGGGCCTTGATTATGGACTTGGAGTATGTAAAGTGATGAATTCTACCCAAAAAAATAATGGAAATAGAGGATGATATTGGCATGGGGAAGGTAGCAACAACAAGTAGAGCACACACAAATGATGTTTCTCTTCCATTATTGAGGAATCCATTCAATATATTTGGGAGTGGGACTATAATTCAACTGTTAAGAAAGAGGCCAGGTCCAAGTGGTGGTCCAATGGACAAGATATTTCAATAAGAGAAGTGAGAATATGTTGAACTTAGCATTGGGTTCTTTTTTCTATCTCAAAATCATTTAATTTAATGTTACACAACCTCCTTTGTTTTTTGAGATGTCTTGAACTCTAGTTGAATGGGCTCCAATTGGGTATGTGCCTCCTAGTTTTGAGAAGTTTAGAACCACATTGTTGGTCAAGGAAATTAAGGAGGTGGATAAAATCCTAGAATTTATTAAATCATAATGGCCCTCATCTGGTGTCAGTATTGTTTCTGATGGATGAATGGATGCAACAAACCATCTACTCATTAATTTCACAGTGTCTTCCTATATTGGACCAGTCTCCTTGAAAGTCGTGGATTCCCTTGGAAAATACAAGTCACTAAAGATGTAGATGTTGATTCTTGTGTGCAAATTATCATAGATAATGCATATGTTTTCAAGGCTGCTATTGCGATTATGGAAACTAAACATCCACAAATATTTTGGACACCTTGAAATGTTCATTCTTTGAATTTAGTGCTTAAATATATTGCTTCATATGTGACATGGATGGGAACTCTTATTGATGATTCACACCATATCCACAATTTTGTATAAAACCATATCAATGCCCTCATGATCTATAAAGAGTACACACATCTATTATTGTTGAAGATGGTAGATACTCGATTTTCTTCTCGATTCATCATTCTTAATAGGTTTTGGAAGGTTAAGGACACTCTTGGGGACACATTTATTTTAGAGTTTTGGTATTTTTAGAGGAAGATGGATCAAATTTCTTTAGAAAGGTCAAGGATATGGTGTTAGATTATGGTTGGTGGGAGAGGGAATATATTACTATTAAAATAATGGATGCTATCATTTATTTGTTGTGGTTTTCAGACACATACTATCCCATCTCGGGAGATGTTTATGAGGGTTGGATTGCATGATTAAATCCTTAAAAATTGTTATTATATAGAATGAGTTCTCTAAGTATGTGACATCAACATATATCTTGTTCACCACCATTCAAGATATTATTATCACCAGATGGGAGAATAATTACACACATTTTCATTCCTTGGATCACTTTTTGAATCCCAAGTACTACAATAATTACTAGATCAACGATGGGCCTTCACGCAGATTCCCTCACACAGATAGAAAGATTTCCTGGGGAGGAAGGAAGAATTTAGAAGTATATACTAGGATATAGCATACCTTGATTGGGTGCAGGAGTATTTGTTTAATTTTACATTTCCACTGGGATATTCGGAGGCTATGATGTGTTTGGAGACAGGAGGAAGCAATGGGGAACTCATGGGGAAACATGCCCTATTATGCAATAGTTAGCTGTGGGGCTCCTCTCTTAGGTTACTTAATCCTCTTATCTCAAGAGGAATTGGAGAACATATGTTAAGGACCTTGGGACCCTACGTTAAGGCCCTAATGAGCATTCATTAGTAGTTTATTTTTATTTTTTATATTAGTAGGTTGTTTAGAACCTTTCATTATAATTGTACCCTTTGTCTCCTATATATATATCATGGAGACCTAGTCTTAAGATAATCATAGGTTGTCTTATGAATTGGATGTATTGTAAAAGAAGGTTTCCCCCTCAAAGTGAACTATATTGATTGGATTTTTTTATAGTTTTCAAGGTGCATGGTTCATAACATTTGGTATCAAGAGCATTGATCCTAGGGTTTTTCCGCTTCAATCAAGTCATCTTTGGATTTTCGCTATAACTATTTTTATAGGGTGATTGTTACACATTATTTTCGTCATCCCTATGACCGTTAATGATGTAAACCTATATTTTTCCTTCAGAGGGGTCAGTGGCCCGAGTTCCTGAAGAGAGAAGAGAGAAGAACTTTTCCTGAGAAAAGAAGTTGCATTTTCCCTTGTAAAAACCCTGTAAAAAAGGAAGTTCGCAGGTTGCTATATAGGCAGGGTGCGAGAATGCCTGATTCTCACAAGTTGCACCATAGCTAGGGTGTGAGATGTTCGCAGGTTTCTCTATAGGCAGGGTGCGAGAATGCCTACACGTGGGAAAAACAAGCATTTTCTCGAATCTTCTAGAAGGAGAAACTTCTATGGTGAGGTGGCATCCGAATGGTTTGGATCTTACTCGCTTTCATGATTTAGTGGGATCATCCTAACCTCCTCACCTTATCCTCTTCAACTTATAAAAGGAGAGGATTTCTCATGGAGAAAGTTAGCTTTGGTTAGCTTGGAGCTTTTGGGGATTAGCTTGGATTGGATTAAGCTTTGGAGATTGTTAGCTTGGCTAGATGAGCCATTTTGTCAAGATAGATTGTGAATATTATCAGATCTATGCTCTCAGAATTCTTGGAGTGAAAGTGTGTGGGGAACGAAGGACAGTTGGAAGGGACCTTACGACATCAAGTCCATGGTTGTAATCTCTCTTTCACATTTAATATGATACAGTAATATGATTCTTTCCTATAAAGCTTGT
>ML782611.1:775021-786008 GCA_009831015.1 Picea engelmannii
CAGAAAAATAAATTCAGAGGTTACTCATGAGACATATCACAATATGTCTAGTAAAATTTTAGGTTCCGGTTCATTATACTTTTGGATATATAGCATATGGAAGATAGGGTTTTTGACTCATCCTGAAATCAATTTTAAATGAGTCATCTAGGAATTTTTGCTATAACATTTTTTATGGAAAATTTCATGGAGTGAAATTTTGTGGATACTGAGGCGAAATTCCATAGTATAGGTGGTCAAAATTTAAGGTTATGATTCACTATACTTTCAAATATATCATCCATGGAAGACAAGGCTTGTGCCTAATCCTGAAATCAATTATCTTGGCATTTTCGATGTATTTTTTTTTTCCAGTGAAGTTCCAGACTTTGAAAATTTTAGAATCCCGAGTTGAAATAGTGAAGTTGACGTGGAATTGTTTTTAGATTTTGAATCATTATATTTTATGATATATTTCTCGTGGAATTTATGGTTTTTACACAAGTTATTTTCTGGTATTTTAAGAGTTTTTTTTTGTGGTTAGAAAGCTCATTTTTTTAAGAGACATGTTCTATCATATTTAAATAACACAGGATCTATTGTCAAGCAGGTAAAATTCCGCTTGGAGAAGAATACAAACAAGAAATACACATGGTTTCATGTGGCGAGAAACACATTGTTTCACTTGGTTGGAAACCCCTGTAACCCTACTGGTACCCTTTCAAGTAGTATCACATTAAACAATACCTGTATACGAAATATCACTTCCATGTACATTTGGCTATATAATAAGTCTCCTAGGTATACCTGAAACCATCCTTAGATAATCTATTCGACTGTCTTGTTGCTATAGTACACCGAGAACAACACTCGAGGAGACCACTCTCTAGTACATGTGTAGTCCGATAGTATGACTAAGGGAACGATTGATCCTCCTTAGTTAGTGCCCCGCGATATTGGGTCAAGTGTTATTTTTGGATCCCACACGTATATCAGAGAACTATAACACCTGCCACTCCCTTGTCCTTAGGACCCTGCAACATTTTCTAGTGAGCTCACTCTTGAAGCATAACCATAATTTGTGATAAAGAGGAAAAAACAAAGTATTTTTTCACATGGCTCCAAAGGGTGGTCCAAAATTTTCTTCACCAAATAAATCTTCAAAGAAATCAACCATTACTAAAGAAGAAAAATAATGTATTTTTCACGAAATGGGACATTTGGAAAATAACATGAATGAAAAAAGTGCACAGATGGAAAAGTACATGAATTAAAATAATGCACATATGGAAAAGAGGATGGATGAAAATAGGGTTCAAATAGAAAATGAGATGGATGAAAATGGGTATCAAATGGAAAATAAGATGGGTGAAATGGAAAAAAAGATGGATACAAAAATTGAAGAATTACAAAATTCCATGCCAGATATCATACAAAACCTAGAGGGGAGGCTTTCTAAAAGTGACATTGTAACTGAAGAGACTCATGAAAATAAAGGTAGTATTCATGCTAAACAACCTTCCAATAATAAGAAATTTTCAGGTGGATTTAAATTTAACAATGGATCTAATTATGGATGGGTTCCTAAGGGTGTCAAATTTCCCAAGGTTGTATTAAAGAAGTTTAATGGAACATAGGTCTTTACTTGGTTGAATAAAATAGAGCAATATTTTGAACTGCATAATATTATGGATGATAAGTAGAGGATTCACATAACAACTTTGAAATTTGAGATAAATCCATATCAATGGTATCAATGTGTAGTAAAAATAAATCCCCATTAGTATCATTATACTTGGGGTTTATTTAAAAGAGACTTAGAAACACAATATGGAAAAGTTTGGGAACACGACTACTTCAGTCAATTAACAAGAGTCAAGCACTTGGGTGATATTGAAGATTATAATTCAAAATTTCAGGTATTGGCCACAAGGGTGGATAACATAAGTGATGAACATTTTTTGGAAGCTTACATGGGTAGATTACAAGAAGACATTAAACATGGTCTTTTCCCAAAACATCCTGAAAATATTATGGAAGCTATACAATTTTCTTATCATATTCTATCCAAGAATAAGGCTACACACAAGTCTACAATTGGAGAATATGTAGGAAGCATAGATCACTCTGGGGTTCATAATACAACCTTACCTCAACCTACTCGAATATCACGAAAGGAAATGAATAAAATAAGAGCAAAAGGACTATGCTTGATTGTAACAACAAATGGTCAAAAGGGTATAAATGTCAAGAAAAAATAAATTTCACCTTGGAAAATAATAATGAAGAGGAAGTGGAGGCATCTACAAAAAGAAACAAGGAAGAACTTCTCAAGTTAAAAAATCTAGAAATAAAGGTCAAAATTGTGCAAAACATTGATTCAAATAGGTGTGAAATATATGTTCATGCATTGGTAGGATTGCCACCACCTTAAACACTAAATATTGTATGTTACATAAAGAAGAAAAATGTTATATTACTCATTGATTCAGGTAGTACCCATCACTTCATTGATAAAATATTAGCAAAGCACCTCAATTGTTTTGTATATCCAGTGACAAATTTTCAAGTTTTGGTTGCTAATGGAGGGCGTATTCATTGTGTGGGAAAATTCCACAACATTAAAATAAGTATAGGATAATATAATTTGTAAAGCCCAATGTATGTCATTCCCATTATAGGTGTAGATATTGTTCTAGGGATTCAATGGTTGAGAACATTAGGTAATTTTTTTACAAACTATACCGAATTATTCATGAGATTTGAATTGGAAGGAAGTCGATATGAACTCAAAGGATTAAAATTTGGACCTTCTCAAGTCATCAGATCTTATCGAATGGAAAAGCTCCTAAAAAAGGGTAGCAAGGGAGTGGTGGTTAAACTTTATTCTATGGAAGTTAAGCATGAAGATGAAAATGTTCCATAGGAATTAAGATGCACCTTGGAAAAGCACTATAAGGTCTTCCAAGAAATTCCTAAAGGTCTACCTTTATCTAGAGATCATTAAAATAAAATCGAGCTAACACCTAGAATTACTAAGTCTAATAAAAGGCCTTATAAGCATCCTCATCAGAAAAAAGGGGAGATTGAGAAAATAGTACAAGAAATGTTTGATTCGGGTATTATTCAACCAAGTAAGATTTCATTTTCAACTCCAATAATGATGGTGAGAAGAAAAGATAATTCTTGGAGGATGTGTCTTGATTATAGAGATCTGAACAAAATCACCATAAAGGATAAATTCCCTATTCCAAATATTGATGAGCTATTATATGAGCTTCATGGAGTGGATTATTTTACAAAGCTAGATCTTAAATCAGGATACCACCAGATTAGATTATGAAAAGACAACATTCCCCAAACAACTTTTAGAACTCATGATGGGCACTATGAGTTCTTATTCATTCCTTTTGGGTTGACTAATGCTCCTTCGACTTTTCAAATCCTTATGAACAAAACTTTTCGATCCCATCTTAGAAATTTTGTGTTGGTTTTCTTTGATTATATACTTATCTATAGCAAATCATGGGGAGAGAACATTAAACATGTGAATTGAGTCCTGCAAATTCTTGAGAAGAATCAATTGTATTTAAAAAGATCCAAATGTTCTTTTGGGAAATAAGAAGTAGAATATTTGGGTCAGATTGTTTCAAGGGAAGGGGTTAAGGTAGAACCTCAAAAGATCCAAGATATTACAAAATGACTTACTCCTATGAACATCAAGAGTCTTAGAGGATTTTGGGTCTTACAGGATATTATTGAAAATTTGTTAAGAATTATGCATGCATTGCAAGTCCATTCACATCTCTCTTGAATAAAAAATCATTTGTATGGAATGAAGAGGCTACTTTGTCATTCTCTCTCTTAAAGGATGCCATGCCTTCTACACCAATATTGACAACACATGATTTTGGTAAAACATTCATAGTAGAATGTGATGCGTTAGAACTAGGAATTGGAGCAGTATTGACACAAGAAGAGAGACCATTGGATTTTGAAAGAAACAATTCAAAGGAAAAGAATTGGTGAAATTTACATATGAAAAAGAAATGGAAGAAAATTTACATGCAATAAAAAAATGAGGACAATATATCATTGGTAGGAACTTTATATTTAAGACAGACCATGATAGCCTAAAGAGCTTTTATATTGTCATCAGAAGAGAAACAAAAATGGGTAGAAAAAATGAAAGGGTTTGATTTTGAAATTATTTACAAAAGGGGAAGGACAACGTAGTAGTAAATCCTCTTTCTAGAATAGAATAAGCCTCAATCTTATATTCTATTACATCTTCTATTCCTTTGTGGCTGGAAGAAGCTTGCCATGAATGGAAAAATGACAACAATACTAAAGAAAAAATACTATGTATAAAGGAAGTGATGAACTCTATGGAACATTGGAAGTGGAAGGGAGATTTAATTTGGTATAAGGGTATAATATTTTTATTCCCTAAATCAAATTTGAAGCAACTAATATTAAGGGAGTCCCATGACTATCTGATGGCAAGACATGCAGGGTTCCTTAAAACATATCAAAGGACCAAAATATATTTTTTTGGGGAAGGAATGAAGAAAGATATTAAAAAATTTGTAAGAGAATGTCAGGTTTTCCAAAGAAATAAAGAAGAGATAGTAAAATCTCTAGGGTTACTTCATCCATTACACATACCTAATCAAGTATGGGAAGAGATATAAATGGACTTAATTATAGGGTTACCAAAATGTGAAGGTAAGGATGCCATTTTTGTGGTTGTTGATAGACTCACAAAATATGAATATTTTTGTGGAATTCAAAGTACATACACAACAAGCCAAGTGGCAAAAGTGTTCATGAAGGAAATTCATAGACTTCATGGTCTTCATAAAGTAATAGTAAGTGATAAAGATCCAAAATTCAAATGAGAGTTTTGGAAAACATTATGGAAAATGAGTGGAACAACATTAGCTATGAGTTCAACATATCATCCACAAACATATGGTCAGACAAAAATATTTAACAAATGTTTAGAGGGTTATCTATGATGTTATTATTTAGACAATAAATATGAATGGACGAAGTGGCTTCCTATGGAAGAATTGTGATATAATACTACCTATCACACATCTACTAAAATGTCCCCATTTGAGGCCCTTTATGGATATCCAAATACTAATATCTCATAATTATTGCAAGATAAGTCCAAAGTACAAAAGATAGAGTCACATATGGAGAAAACTAAATAAACTTTGACAATTCTTAAGCAAAACCTTCAAATGAAACACAACATGATGAAACAACAAGCATATAAACATCGCAATGAAAGACAATTTGAGGAGGGTGATTGGGCATTTTTGAGACTACAACCTTATAAGCAATCCGCACTCAAGAAAAATAAGAATAAAATTTAGCTCAAAATTTTTATGGACCCTACAAGATTATTCGCAAGATTGGACAAGTGGCATATACGTTAGATTTTCCTTCTTCTCACAGTCATAACGTTTTTCATGTATCTTTCCTAAAAATGGTTTTGGGACAAACTATGTCAATGGAAATAGAACTTCCAAAATTAGATGAAGGATAGAAGTTGATTCTCGAACTAGAAAAATTTATAGATCAATGTTCTCTATCTCTTTGGAATAGAACCATTATGGAGTACCTAATGAAGTGGAAGAATACACATATAGAAGAAGCTAAATGGGGAAATGAGCAGTTCATGAAGAAACACCGTCAGTTACAAGCTTTGAGGGATTTTTTTTTTAAAATAGGGGGGCTATGAGAAGGCCTTAATAAGCATTCAATATTAGTTTATTTGTTATATTCGTTGGTCAACTAGAACATTTCATTGTACCCTTTCATTATAATTGTACCCTTTGTCTCTTATATATATACCAAGGTGACCTAGTCTTAAGATCATCATAGATTGTCTACTGAATTGAATACATTGTAAAAGGAGGTTCCCCACTCAAAGTGGATTGTATTAATTGGATTTTTATCATTTTCAAGGCACTTGGTTCATAATGCCATATGGGAATTTGTATAGTTTGAAGAAGAGTAGGCTTGCGTAGTCCAAAGTAGAGACAATTGTGTATATGCAATTCAACCTCCATCTTGTTTACAGGGAGAGGGAGGAGTGGTTGAAGGGAAAGAAAAAGATGCGGGATGTGTTTTCTAATGATATAGGTTTATAAAATAGTGTTGAGTTGACATTAGACAACTTGGATCTTAGTGAACTAGTGATAGAGCCTGTCACTTTAAATGATGGTAATCCTATTGAGAGGCCATCCTCCACACTATATGATGGAGATCTTGGATTATATATAAATTAGGAGGAGAAGGATTAAGGAGAGAGCAATGGTAGTGATGGTGATTTTGGTGATTCTAACATGGAGGAGGGCCATTGACAATGACAAGTTATGGTATTCTTCCATCTATGGTTCTAGTATCTAACCTATTTTATATTTTCCATTGACATTCCCACCTATAGTATTTGTGACTTAGTATTTATGTAATACATTTTGATTTTGATGAACATCAAGCCAAGACCAAGTCACATCTATCCCCTATCTTTCATGCATGAACTTGGACCTATAAGAAGCCATAAATGGAATCTATCTTAACCAAGAAACCTACTTGTAGGACAAATTAACCAGAGGAATATTGGGTTTCCTTGCAAAACACAAGGATGAAATGGAGGTTTAAGGCCATGCTAACCTAACCACCCTACTATCCAAAATAATGATCATAAAATTCTAAATCTATTTCCCTTAAATCAACGTAGACCCGAGCTAGAACCTTCACCTAGTTGGATAACAAAAATTGCTTCCAAACAACTAGAGCCACCTCAACCAACTAAGCATTGATTCTTTCCTTTGCACATGGTCTATTGACTCTAGTTATAAGTTTGAAAATTCTCAATCATTGGTTGAAAATAGGGGAAACCCTAACAAAATCAAGCCACGTCCCTTTATACATGGCTATAACCTTAGACCGAGGCTGGATTAATGCTAAAATGGAATGGTTTCCAAATGAAACAATTTTAAAAAGCCATAGATACATACTAGATCCCTACCCAATGCGTTGGACTTGACATTCGACCATAGTATGGATAGGAGGATGTTATACAAATAAATATAAATAGATATTGGTTGTGGTGTGTAAGCACTGTAGTTGTAAGCCATAACTTATATATATGTGTGTGTGTGTGTGTACACATATATACATATATTATATGTATATATATATATGTACATATATATATGTAGCAACCCATGATAAACATATGTATGTGCATATATATATGTGTGTGTGTACACACACACACACACACACACACACACACACACACACACACACACACACACACACACACACACACACACACACACACACACATATATGTAAACCCCAGATTCTTCAAGGCACAAGGCCATGTCAAAAACAAGACTCAAATCCATTACAACAATATACTTGTTAAGACCTCAACATGCCACTTGCCGAAATTGAACCTGGGTGGGAGGATAACACTCCTCTCAACCACCTAGGCTAGATCGAATTGACATAAAATTGTGAATATATATATATATATATTGCTTTGTTGAATAACTTGTGATAGTTTCAATTCATGGATAAATCCTCTCCTTTTGTTTGGATGTTTTGGCATATTTTTCTCATTGTTTGTTGTGTTACATCTAGCTTTGGTGGAGCCACCCCAAATATATAGAATATGGGTATCCACTTTTCTATGGTAACATTGACTAGGATTAACACTTAATTATTATTCATTTCTTGTTAATGTTGTAGAACTAGTCATTACTACAATTTAATATGAATGCCATTAAAACAAATTTATTTTGTTTCCTTTGTAGAAAAACCGTTATTTTTTGCAACAAGATCAAGCACCCAATTTCAATGTTGTCTTGTGATCATCATTAATTTTCAAGTAAACTTTTTTTTTTGAATTATTGAAAGAGAATTGATAAAATATCTTTAGATACAACTATGTATTTTTTTTTTTGTAAATAAAAAAATTGTATTTTCTTAAATCATCAACAAACCAATATACATGGAAAAACTAGCCACATGTTTTGCCATACATATGGAAACCAGAACAAGTGGCATGCTTTCAAGTTTTTGTTGAAGTCTGATAAAAAATGGACACCTCAAATTATGCAACAACATATCTAAAGCCATGGTTGTTCTGAATAGAGATACATAATAACAAAAAAATAAATTAAACTGTGGGTGAACCCGGATTACCGTCACCATTTGGAGGTTGTGGAGAAAACACATAATATTGGTAGTAGGTAGGGCATTTTCGCTTGACATGATCGCTTGAGAGGGGTTCAAACAGAGCATCCAAGCACCGACATAGGGTAGTTTGGTGTTGAAGCTGATCTACTGCATCCCGTCTCATTTCAAAGATAAGTTGCAGATGCTCCTCTAAGAAACGCCACATGCTAGGTGAATTTAGTATTGAAGATTCATTTGGTTGAGGTTCACCGACAACTGGAGCCTCCTCTTCTTGCTCAACGATAGGGATCTCTTCTTCAACGAGGCAAATTTATGTTTCTAGAGAAAAATCACATTCTAGGGAATGTTGTCCAAAAGTGTGGGGTGGAGTCAGTATGTTGGAGGCTGAGAAAAGGAAGGAGTTCGAAGGTGCTTGAGGAGGAGCCTGAGGGAAATCTTCCTCAACATAAGCCATGGTTTTATCATCGTCCAACCAATTCTAAATAGATCAGGGTGAATTATTCAAGGAAGGACCAGTAGGGTGAACATTAGATATGGGGGGCATAATTGGTTTAATAGAGGGTCCAGGATGACGGTGTCAAGCAACAAAGATGTAATAAGCCGACCCCCACTTGGGATTTCACCTTTCTCATGGCATTGGGAAAGATGGGGAAATATTGGAAACCAGGAGGATGAGAGGAAACCCAAAGGAGAAAAAACCAGAATGGGAGAGGGAAGCTATAGTTCATACCTAAATAAGTACAAGAGAAATATGACAATTTCCAATTCTTACCTCCATAATAGCTTCCAAATTGATAGTGGAGAGTGCCATTAAGGTAGAGTTGAGATCACGTATTCGAATCATACCAGGCTAGGAAGACTTCAACTCTCACTTTGAGTGTTCCATTAAAGCTTGCTTCCAACGAAGACACATCACCATTCCCATAGAGTGAATGCTACTCATGCGGAAGGGACTGAGGGAAAGGGAGATGACTCAGGTTATTAACTTCCCAACATGCATGTTTGCCAGTTGTCACCCCATCTAGGGGTACACCTATGTAAATATTAATAAATATCATAAGTGTCTATATTGGGCTCACATGTGTCAGGTAGAATGGCACTGCCAATGTAAACTGTGCATACCTCCAGGAATATCAATAGTTTAGGGGAATCATAGAAATAAGGAGAGAAGAATAATGGTTAAAGGTATAAGGAGACACTTTGTGGTTACATAAGTGAAGAATTCCACTAATTCCATCACTTTCCACTCATCTATAAGTCAATGAGTTGTTGGTTGCCTCTCTATTATGAGGCAAAGTGAAATACACACATACAATAGAGAAAGGTACAACAAGTTACTAAAACATAGTTTACTTACAGGGAGTCATCCCTAGGGTCCATAAAACTTAATGGAGTTTATGAGACTCTCTCTCTCTCTCTCTCTCTCTCTATATATATATATATATATATATATATATATATATATATATATGAGTGATAAATCAAGATGGAACCCTACCCAACAAAATCTCTTTTGACCATGTGTTAACTTAATCATGCACTTGCACCTAAAGCATGGATCCATTATCTTGAACTAATGGACTCTTCTTGTTGATATTTTACGAATATTGGGTATGGAAACCTCCAATTTATTAACCTAGAGTGACAACATGGGGACCAATTAGGGTCATATCCCTCTAAGTGATTATCAAAATTTGCATGAGAAGTTCAATCATTGAAGAGTCAGGTGGATGAGCAATCATCATATCTTTGTGAAATCAAAAGGATGCTCGAGTCATTGGGATCTATATCATAAAATTGGAAAAGAGACCCTTAGTGAAAGGGAACCCTAATAAAAAAATCCTTCACTTAAATGTCAGAAGTTGGAGTATGAACTGATGAAATAAAAAACACCCACCTTCAATGGGTTCATTAAAAGAGGAAATGGAGAAAAGGCATGGTTGGTCGATATTGAGAGACATATGTTACTATATGGTTTTAGTTCCTTGGAAAATACCAAATTCACCAGCTACAAGCTAATGAAGGATGCAAATCTCTGGTGGGATCACCTGAAGAAGAAGGATAAAGTGAATGGATAACATTGGGAATGGGACACTTTTAAGAAACATTCTAAAGACAAACATCTAGGTGCAATGTATTATCATGGGAAGGAAGACAAGTATTATGCATTGAAACAAGGCAACATGATTGATGAAGAATATGAATGAAGGTTCATAGAGTTGGAAAAATATGCCCACATACTTAGCGAGTGATGCTGAGTTAGAACATTCATCAGAGGATTTGGGGACCATGTTAGGGACAAAGTTTGAACCTTTATGTCAAAGAACCTATTAGAGGTGATATTGACAACCAATTTGTGTGGAGATGAATCCCAATAGAAGAACAAGTTGAGTGGGAAGCTCAATTAGAGAGTAAAAAATAAAAATAATTGGTAAACAAGATTTAATCCTACATTGTGCCCAAATGATGGAAAGGAAGGGGATCATAGAAGGAATGTTGAATCCAAAAGCCAAAGGTTCAAATGCTACGAATGTGCAAAAAGTGGGCATAAATCATATCAATGCTTCGACAAGGAAAATATGGAAAGGAATTGGGAAACTCCATGGAGCCCGACAACATACAAAGGAACCATACCAGGAAATTCCAATGTTACGATTGTGGGGAAGAAAATTGTATCACCATTTTATTCCTTGTTGGAATTCTCTACATGTCACCCTGGGTGATGAGATTATCCATTATGTGTCAATGATATATATTGTATGTACCTTGGTTTCTAAGG
>ML782611.1:796536-814726 GCA_009831015.1 Picea engelmannii
GTATATGTATATGTATATGTATATGTATATGTATATGTATATGTATATGTATATGTATATGTATATGTATATGTATATGTATATGTATATGTATATGTATATGTATATGTATATGTATATGTATATGTATATGTATATGTACATGTATATGTATATGTATATGTATATGTATATCTATATGTACATGTATATATGTAAATATCCATGTATGGGCATGCGTTAGGCTTGTCATGGTGACTTAAAGCTATCTAATTATTAATGATGGAATATAATATAGTGGTCAAAGATGGATATGAAAAGCACTAGAGGGGATATGATTCCAATAGAAGGAAAGAAGAAAGGGAGTTTGTGGGAAAGTAAATCCTCTATTTCCAAGTGCTAGCCTTAGAACTCATATTTTTTTCTAACACGTTCCTTGAATAATCCATCTAACTCCTTTGACTTATTAAAACCAATCATTGAATACATTTTTTAGGAGGTTGGTGGTAAAGTCTTCTCACATAGTTATGGAAGCTTGGGTTGAGTACACTCACCATGGGAAATGTAAAACTCCTACATTCCTAAAAGTAAGCTTCCTAAAAGTAATTTTGGAGTTACGAAGTTGTAGAGTAGACAATGATAGGCTAATTAAATTTCAAGAGGAACATAACTAGTTGAATGCAATTATGCTTCGAATTTTGACATAAATATAGAGGACAATGCATCATGGATAGAATCAAACAATGTTGGTAGGAATGAATCTAGCTCTAAGAGTCATTCTCACAAGAGGTCCCATAGTACAAGAAGAAACTCCAAGAATGGGACATATACAATATCCTAATCTTATGGTAGCAAGTCATTTGTGTTGAGGACTCATTCGATAATTCAATATATTCTTCTCACATGCACAAGTGGAAGAATCCTTTAAGAGACAACTCACATGGGGAATTTTGAAAGGAAAAACTCTCCACATTTGATGGTGAAGTAAAATTTGGACAAGAAGCTGAGGCTTGGATTCTTGGGATGAGGAAATATTTTCAAGTCCATGATTACTTTGGAAACATGAAGGTTAGAGTGGCCATGATCATTTTAAATGTTAGAGCATCAATTTGGTGGAAGCATCTCAGGAAAGTTAAGAAGATCAATTTGAGAAATATAGTTTGGAAGTAGTTCAAAAAGTACTTTAAGAAAAAGTGTCTCTTTGACATATACTATGATGGTAAAATCAAAGAATTTCATGACTTAAAGTTGGGGAAATGACCATGGATGAGTAAGCAAATAAATTCTTGGAGCTATTGAGGTATGTTAAGTACATCATAGTTGAAAAGGTAAAGATCCGATATTTTCTTAGTGGATAACCTCAGTCTTACAAAGATATAATTGAGTTTGTTGAATCTCAAACTCTAGATGAGACCATCAGAAAGGATAAATAATGTTATGATTATAATAAAAATAAGCCAAAATACATAATACATGGAAGGAAAAGAAGAGTGAGAATATTGATCTGAGAAAGAGAGGGTACAAGCCTCCCCAATATAAAACTTAACAGAAGTAACCAACATAAGGTGAGACTAAGCCAACTAAATTGGTAGTAGAGAAGCCAAGGGAGACTATTCATTGTTGTGGATGTGGAGAATATCATTTTCTCAGAAATTGTCCACATCGAAAAGGGAATGTCAAGAATGTTCACAATATTTAAGAGGCTACAAAAGGATTGTTCCTAGAATTTATGCTACATTGGAATACCACCAAGCAGATCACCAATCAATTATGGTTGAGGTTGTTTTTATAGGTGAAAATGTTCCACTGTCAACATCATGGATTCACTTCAAGGAGAAGTCCCAATTAGAATTCACTCCATATGGAATAGGGACCCATCTAGATTTTGACCTAGCAACCATCACTGATGATATTGCTTTACCGGTAGCAACCTAATCCACCATTTATGTTTTATGATTTTAAATATTAAATTCTAAGTCCTAAATTCAAGAAAACAATACTTTTGGCTTGGGATGAAGAAGGATATTGCCAAATATATTTCCAAATGTATGATATGCCAACAAGTTAAGGTTGAACATCAACACAAAGTAGGTTTATTGCAGACTTTTCCAATTCCAAAACGGAAATGGGAAGTAGTAACCATGGATTTTATCACTAGGTTATCAACTACATTGAGACAACACGATTCTATCATGGTTATGGTGGATAAATTACCCAAAGATGCACATTGTATTCCTATTAAGTCCACTCACACGAATGATGTATTGCAAGAATATTCACGAGGGGAGTATTTATATTTCATGGGTTACCTAAAGCAATCGTATCTGATAGAGATATAAAACTTACATCTAATATTTGAAAGAGTCTTTTTGTAGATTTGGGCACTCAATTGAATTTTAGCACTGTTTACCATCCACAAACAGATGGGTAGACTAAAAGAGTAAATCAAGTGATTAAATACATGCTTTTCATGTATATGATGGACAAACCATCCAAGTGGGGTGATTATATCTACTTGGTAGAGTTTTCATTTAACAATGGGCATCAAGCATCATGGAAGATGAGCCCATTTGAAGCCTATCATGGTGTCTTAAAGCTCTGTAAATATTGATGATGAAATATAATATAATGGTCCAATATGGCTATGAAGAGCACTAGAGGGGTTATGATTCCACTACAGGGGAAGATGAAAGGGGGCCTATGGGAAAGTAAATCCTCTATGAAAAGTGTCAACCCTAAAATCATCTCTTTTTATATCATGTGCCTTCAATAATTCATCTACCTCTTTTGACTTATTAAAACCAATCACTGAACACATTCTAATGGCCGACTTATACTTTATATTTGTATAAATAACAAGCCCATCATCATCTCATTGATATCCTTCAAAATTCTTTTCTAATTTATCCTACTACAATTCATCTCTTATTTAGACATAATGTTCATCTTAACACCGACAATTGTAAGAGTTCTACATTCCTAAAATCAAGAGTAATTCCATCCATATTTTCACCAATCCTCTCATTCCTTTTAACTCTAGCATTCATTCTAGAACTCTCATGTTCACTCTATATGCTATTATTCCGTGTTAACTATTGATATCCATATAAAAATCCCGGGAATGGATTGAAATCAACATAGTTAAGGAAAATTCTAGACTTTAATGGAAATAATGATGGTTGTAGTTGGGCATAGAGTCTTGGAAAGTGAGGAAACCTTCACCCATTGTACATTTTCTACCCTTTGGATGCTTGAGAAGCCAAGTATTGATATTTCTTGAAATTATTAGAAGGCATACAACATATTAGACTCTTTTTGCACACACACAAGATCACTATAAGGGAAGGGTACTCTGAGGGAGTATTAAATAGAGAAAGAGTAAGCCTTCCTTGTGTTGTGTGGGGCAGTGGAAGATATTTCCTTAGATATTGATCATTGAAGGGGTGCATGTAATTCTTTGTGGTATGCAATTTGGTAGAGTATGAGAGAAAATGGGTTGGGTTGTGTTACCCCTCCAATGTAGGGGTAACTAGAGGAGATCATGTCTCATGGCCCACGATGAAGACAATGATCCCATTGATGATGACGATCAACATCTCCACCATAGCATCCCAAAACCCCCCCTAGATTTCCTCTTCTACATTAGATCATCCAAGCTCATCACATCCAATCAACTCAGTGTATGGGAAATGGTAAGCCAATGTCACCATGAGGTATGTTAGTCCTTATTTCATACAAAGTGTTGTTCTTAAATTACTAGGCATGTGAATGAGGATCTTGGGTTGAAGTTGGATAATGGATCATAATCTCAAGAAGTTATGTTTGTTTCCTTGTTTCACCTTTGTGGCCAAAATCTATGCCTTAGTCTTGTGTTGTCACCCATAAGGAAAAGGGGTACTGCTGGGGGGCCCTCACAAGGGTAATATTCTATTTCCCCACCATACTTGGCACTTACCATCCTAGAGCCTCTCATAGTGTACTAAAATTAGGTAATGGTTCATGGTCCATTCCCTCATGAGAAGAGGGGCTAAAGGCCCATAGGTTGATTGCAACTACTATTAAGATAAGAATAAACAAAGAAAGAGAAAATAACAAAGGACTCTCAAATGCCAATCCATACTTGAGCTCTACCCTTTTCATGTTCACCCAAGTCCCAATAGAGTAATGCTATATCTTGAAACCTTATAAAGGGGACTTGCAAATATGATAAGAGGACAATAAAAAGGTAGATTAAGGGGTTTGGAAAAACATAGTGCTTAGAAAGTGGTAACTCAAGAGAAAATGAACCCTCCACAAAGTAGCTCATAGAAATGGATTCATTGACACCATAAGCCATGAAGTAAGCCTAAAATGTACCACTATCACACTTACTCTTGAAGGATTGTTTTCTTTCACTATTCCCACCATGACACATCCCTCTACTCGAGTATTTTATTTCACTATTTTGGTTGGCACACTTAATAGGGTTATATGAAGGTCCTCCCGTATTCAAACTTTCCAACTTACATAAAGTCCAGAGCTAATGTGAAATTTGAAAGGGATACTTGATGTGAATTATTTATGTGGTTTATATATTAAGTAACAACTTACTTTGTATAATCTAAAGACTAGTATATCTTATAAACATTGGCTTTACTTGATCTCATACTTTGTTTTGATTTTGATGCCCCTGACATGGTACTTTGAAGGATGCCCCAAGATTTCACCTAGGATGTTGTGCCTTTACATCAAGACATGTCCCGTGTGATGCAAAGCATTGAGTTACCTAGTGGCTTGACACACTAAGATACTATCTATCACATATTATGGACCTTGGATGATGGACATATAGGTTTGTTTATGTTATATGTGGTCATGGTGGCATATATATGGCAATGAAACCCACACCCTAGGCTCTACACCCCAGATATTATAATGCAATGGATAAAGGACATTGCACTATGATACAATTGGATGACACACAAAGATGACATACACGCTTCTCATCCTTGGATACCATCCTTTACATCTTGGACATTGGGCATTTAGATGATGACATCATGCTAGGGTTTTATGGAGATGATGGGGTTTCCTGCCACTTGGACACCCCATGATGTGACATGGCACTTGAGGATGGTATTCACCTTGCTACTTTTCTTGATGATACCACATGGCCTTTGGAGGCTTTCTCCATGCCACTGAGAGCTTGAAATCACCACATGTGTGACCTTTCTATGTATTATTTTCATATTTTGATATTTGTAGAGGCTATCATGAGGGGTTGACCCCACTTGAAACATGGATTATTAAATTTTTTGGACAATTGAGCGCTAGGATTTCCTTATAAATAATGTTACTACTCCAACTTATTTTCATAATCAATTCACTCCACACACTTGTCTGAGAGAGCTCTCTAAAAGTTAAGATCTACCTTTTTGTCTCCTTGTATCTAGTGAGCACCTTTTGGAGAAGGATTATTTTGTGGATGATTGCATTTCTTGGATAATATCTTGTTGCAACTAGGGTTTTCTTTTCATAACAAATTGAATGAGAAGTAATTTGCTTTAATTTAACGTGTTTTCACATAATATGATGTGATAATTTCTATCTTGTTGCATGTTACTTTGTTCTAAGTAAACCCTAGGAAGGAGACATAAGGGTTTCTCTCCTTCTACACTTTTGTTTGTCTAAGTTTTGGTTAAGGCATTAAGATACCTAGTCTCTTGCTAGGGTTCAAATACCTAATTCCCAATAGAGGTTGCACCTTAGGATTTTGATCCTAGTCTATCTTTATCCTTGACCTAGGTTATCTAGAAGAGGGAAAGTGACATCTAGGGCCCAAGAGAGGTTGCACCCTAGAAATTGTTTTCTTGAAAGTTTTATCCCTAAGGCCCAAGAGAGGTTGCAACTTAGGGTTGAACTTCATCCTTATTGAGTATCTATTTCATTATTCAAGTGTTGCATAGTTGACTCCATAAGCCCTAGAAAAGTCAATGGCACTAGTATAGAGTTGTTTTGGTGGTGAAAATACTCTTAGAATTAGCACACTCTCTCTCAAAACAATTTGACTAACTTCACTAACTCTAACTTTTGAAAACAAATCATATTTATTGTTGTTGTTATAGATGTTTGATAAAACTACTAGGGTTTGATATTATTGTTGCACACTTACTTAAAATAGTGGCTAAAGATACTTAAAATCATAGTCTAGAAATTGGAGGTTATTTCACATGTTGAAGGCTTAATTATCATGCTAAATTGTTGTATCTTCGGGTACTTTTTCCTATTGTTTTTACAAAAGATTAATTGTTGGTATACATTTTCTTACTGTTTTAATTTTCAACAATAATTGGTTTATTTGATTACCTAGTGTTTGAGAGGTGATTAATGATCTATATAACTTGGTAATTATCTATATTATTCTTTGGATTGTTTATTGTCTCGTATAGGTGAACCTATGCCTCGTTATTTTCCTTACCTCTCCTAGACCTAGACCTAACACTTAGGTGACCTAGATAATAGGGGGATGTAGGCTTGGCCAATATTTATAATTGATCCCTTGAGGTAACTAGGGAAGGTTCCCTTGTGTTGGACCTATTTCATCACTAAAATGAGGGAGGTATCTACTTAGGTGAGAATGGTAGAAACTTCTAGTTGTTACATAGATAGGTATCTTGTGGAGACTTTGCAAAAGTACAAATCCCGTGATAACATTTTGGCATCGTTTCTAGGGATGATGGAGTCATCCTCCCTACAACCTTTATTTGGTAAGCTTATCCCAAAGCCTATTTGCTCAAGCTTACCCAACGACTCCATTAAGGGTAGAATCCCTTTGTTTATCCTCAATGATCCTTGCCTAAAAGAGATCATCTAGTGATTCCACTCATATCTTTTGAAGTATCATTTTATTCTCAACTTAGTAAAGTTTCATATTCTCGAGTGATGGAATCATGGCACTATGGAAGAGAATGTATCCTTATATTGACTTTGAGAACATCCCTGGATACCAAAATGAGTTTGACATGATTGATAGAAAGCCCTAAAAAATTCAAAGGTTTTCCTGTCACTTATGTTGTAGATTTCTTAAAGTACATACAAGAGATAAAAGTGGGACATGAGGATGTAAAAACAAAATTGTTCATACATTCCCTACCATTGGAACACAATATTGGATATAGGATTGTTGCAAACCTAAAAGTATATATTCTCTCATAGAAATTGTTGTAACCATTGAAATGTTTCTGGCTAGGAAACTATGCCAAGATATCCATTTTACTTTGATTTATTTTGATTAAGTTTGTTTGTCCTAAAACAAAGTGTTTTGCTGATTTACCTTAGGATTTAATTACTAGTCTTTAATACTTAGAGACGAAGATTTGAGGGAACAATTTATATGTTTCAGACAATTAAATATTTAAATGAATATAAGAAGAATTAAGAAGGACAAAAATGAGTGTAAAATAATGTATCTTCTTTGATCAAAATTATCTTACCCTTCAAGTAGAAGAAATTATTACATAATATGTATCTAAACTAAAATTATAAAATGGATAGAAAGGAACAATTATTTTCTATTCACAAGGCATAGTAAATTAAGCACGGGTCCTATCAATACTCACAGTATATCTGAGAAATATGTAGCTTTAATGATTCCTTTGCAATTGTAATTGTAGTAGTTGTACTAAATTATCACAATTATAGCATCAGATACATTCAAGAAGAAATTATGGACATGGAGATAACATCAAGAACAAGAATCACATGAAATGAGACATAGAAATTTAGAATCACTCAAATCCTGCAATTTTTTTATTAAAGATATGGTATTTTCCTGAGGCAAAAAATCTCCCTTACATCATGTCTTTTTTAGAATTTTATACAAATTATATTGTAACCAGATGTGGTTATTCGATCCTATTTCACATCTTTTTAGATACAAAGAGATCTTTGACTCCTAAAAATAGGAAGGTTTGGAAGACAAATTTTCAAATCCCTCATTTTCTTCAATTGTCTTGATGACTCATTCAGTTAACAACTGGATAAGAAGCTTCCAATTTTCGATTGATGGATAGTTGAATGAATTCATTTTCCTATATGTGATATCTAAATTAGTGTACTTATCTAGTGCAGACGCTACCCGACACACATCCTCTCTCACCAGGACCTTCTTCTTCACGGGCCCGAAGAGCTAAAATACTCTTCTTATCCCTTATCGGGACTTCTCCGCACCCACATGATGCTCTCCTGACGATCTCCTCTTGTGTCTATCGGGAAATCGGCCCTCGCTGGATTGCGAGTCCTTAAAACAACGGAATTGGGTCTCACCAATCCCTGAATCCCGATGATCTCTCACCCACATCTTCTTTACTCCTTCCACTAACTCCCTTTTCCACACGACCTGTCAGCCACGGGACCAAGCCCCTTTTCTCTATCGAAACTTCGGAGTTCGTGAATTTGCAATGCGAAGAATCCACAACCTTGGGATCTCCGATCCCCGATCTTCGATGCCACCTGTCCTCCTTTACTGTGCTCTGGGACCCACACACTAACCAATGGTTACGGAGATATCGCCTCTCGCGACCTCGTAAACCTTGACGCAAATCTTTGCGCTCCCAACATGCGAACCTTCGAGTTCACGATATGCCGATGCCACCTATCCTCCACTCAGAACTGTGGCTGCGTGGTTATCGCGTTTCGGAGTTTCGGAACTCTTGCTGCAATGATTCTCACGACACCGAGAATCCCGAAAGTCCGCTCTCCGATGCACGTGAGGATTAACCCTTCCACGTCACCACTTCCTCCCGCGTTATCGGGTATTGCGAGATCACGATTTCAAATGCAGCGATTCCTTTGCATGGGAAAATCCTAAATACCGAAACCCTGACTCTCCAGATTACTGACACGTACCCAGTCCGGAATCTACGGTTATACTCCTTTCGAGAAATCGTGGATCGCGAGTTCTCCCTGCGAGAATCCTATGTTCCTGGAAACTCCGATTCTCCGATGAGCCGAGTCCCGATGACTCTCGGCTCCTCCCCTGCACGCTAAGGCTTAACCCGTGCTCAACTTCCCTGAGATATGATGACTGTCGGGACTTCGCTAATCTTCCCTGCAAATCCTGACCATAGGTTCCTTCTACTCGAGGATTTCTCTGAAATGGCTGAGTGTTTCCGTCCGAGACTTGTTCTCCAAGCCTGCGCCTACAACTCTGCGTGACCCTTCCTTGATCAACCCTCCTGTGTTCTCTTTCGAAATATTACGAAGGTGCTATACCTTTCTGAGCTTCTCCACTCTGACTCCTCCAGATGGATTCGTGCGCACTCCTCGCGTTCGATATTCAACAACTTCTCAAGTGTTGAATAATTCAGACTTTATGCACTCCCTGCAACAATAATCGTCTATCTCCTTTGCTCAGGCTAACAACTGAGACTTCTTCTTCCTCCCACCTGCACACTTCCTTGCTTGGTTGCAACAACCCACTTCCACTTCTAGGCAAATAAGAAAAAAAGTTAGACTATCGAGCCCTCATCAACGCACTCCTTGTGGATGAATTCAACTGCACTCTTTGCAGGAATCTCCTGGCTCAGATAGAGAAACAATTGAAACTTATTCTCTTATCTCTTAGACTTCAGTTTCAAACCCTGAAATCACATGCACAACATATTCAAAGCAAATGCATAATCGAAAACAAACATTCATGAGAACATAAACCACATACACAGAGAAACAACACCAGACATGAATTTGAATCAAAGACTCTCTTCTATGAATCCATGTTTAAGATCATTAACCATCTTCATATGTTTCCCATGCAGGTTAATAGCCATCATCATGGTGCTCAAATGGCAAGAACGGGAACATGAGGAGGATAATACAAATGCTGAAAATCACCCTCCCACCATAGCTGCACTAAGAGACTGTGGTCTCTTAAAGCATTTCCGTATCCCGGGCATGAGAGCCCAAGTTCGATTATTGGAATACTTAGTCTGAATGTGGGATCCGGACCAACAAGTTTTTATCGTGGGAGCCCATACATTGACTATTGACATCGAGGACATTTATTTCTTGACTAGGTTATCCAGGCGTGGGTCCTATGTCAGTTTGACTGGCAGCAGAGCAGGGGGTTTAACAATGAGTGAGTATTGCAACCAATACTGCGTCCCTGAGGCCGAAAGAAAGAAAGGGAAAGTAGCAATCTGGGGAGTAACCGATATAACTCTCTTCACTATTCTCTTTACCATTGCTCGGATGGTAGGAAGTGCTGCTCCACATATGGCTTTGCAGAGCTATTTCCAGTACGCCATCGAGTGTACTGAGCCCCGGGTATTCAACTGGGCTAATGCAGTTTTACGCAATATCAAGAAACAATTGACTAAGTGCAGGCATGGAGATCTAAAACAGTTTGGATATGGGTCTTTGTTAGTGTCCTTCTTCTGTGAGAGGGTCCCTGTGTTTAGACTTCAGGCTGAGTGGCACTCTCCGGGTCCTAGGGATCCAAGGATGTTACAATGGTGTCAACTCATGGCCCGACATGTGGCAGGTCAAATCGTCAGATATGACGATATTTTCTTCGACCGGTTGCAGAACCAGATGCTGATGGTGGACGACTACGCATATGCCGGGCTGGATTTCAGAGGAGATCCGGACTTAGCACTACCTGAGGATGCATAGTGGGGAGACCTCGATAAGAAGTACACAATTTTTGGTTTTTAAATGTTTTTGAATTTTTATTATATTTAAATGTTTTTGTTTTATAGATTTACCCGAAGACTAACACCAAATACTTGTTGATAACACAGACGTTGGGCCATATCGACCTGCTGGTAGTTATCCTATCCAGAGACGAGGAGAGGCAGTAGTAGCAGTTCCACATTGTTGAAAATGTTCACATTGGAGCTTCGTGTTCTCCAGAGGAAATTGTTACCTATACTGCTTTGTTCAAGGAATTTTGTGATATTTTTGCCTGGAGTTACGAAGAGATGCCAGGTATCGACCCGTCTATCATTGTGCATGAGATAAAATCTTACCCTGGAGTTAAACCAATACGGTAGTGCCTCCGTCCTGTCCATCCACGTAAAGCAACATCCATTAAACTCGAAGTTGAAAAAATTCTCAAAGCCGGTTTTATTTACCCCGTGGCTCTGACAGAATGGGTTTCCAACCCTGTATCGATTGATAAGAAAGGTGGTAGTATACGTGTCTGCGTCGATTATTGGGATACTAACAAAGCCTGTCCCAAGGAAAACTTTCCAACCCCTTTTGTCGACCAGATCGTCGATGATTGTGCCGGTAGTGAAATCTTTTCCCTCATGGATGGATTTTCCGGTTATAACCAGATTAACATCGCTCCTGAAGACCAACATAAAACTGCTTTTATTTGTCCTTGGGGTACTTTCGCCTACAGAAAACTTCCCTTCGGTCTTAAGAACGCAGGTGCAACATTTCAACGTTCCATGTCTTATGCATTTCACGATATCAAGCATATCGTTCAACCTTATTTGGACGATTTTCCAGCTCATTCTTTACACCGATTCGATCACCCTATTCATCTCCGAGCAATTTTCGTCCATTGTTGGTTCTATCGCATTCGTCTAAATCCTCACAAGTGTGTCTTTTGCATAGAGTCCGACCGTCTTCTCAGTTTCATTGTTTCACGTCAGGGAATCTGGGTAGATCCTATTAAGGTTGAGGCGATCCTCAATCTTCCTCCTCCTTCTTTACTGCGCCAGTTACAAAGTTTACAGAGGAAAGCAAACTTTATTCGTCATTTCATCCCGAATTATGCCAAGATTACTCGTGGTTTCACACGTCTTTTAAAGAAAGATTCCGAGTTTGTTTGGGATAAAATTGCCAACAATTCTTTCGAATCTTTAAAGCTATCCCTAACTAAGGCTCCTCTTCTTTTCCTTCCCGATTATAGTCGAGATTACTTTCTTTATCTGGCTGCTTCTAAGTATACCATCGACATGGTCCTCGTTCAAGAGGATGATAACCGCGATGGGCATGTTATCTATTACTTGAGTACAAGTCTATCATCAACGGAAGTTAAGTACCAACATGTTGAGAAACTGGCTTTGGCTGCTGTTCAAGCGGTGCAACGTTTTCGTCACTATATTCTCGCTAGAAAAACTACCGTGATTTCACATTGTAACCCCATGCAACATATATTGACGCGTCAATTGCTGGGGGGCAAGTAATCCAAGTGGATTGTCATTCTCCAGGAGTTCGACTTGGAATTTGATCGTGCCACGTCGAAGAAATCCTTAGTTTTTGCTGAGTTAATTTGTGATTTTCCCCACTCTGCCATGGAAAGTGTAGCAATAGATTCGTTACCTGACGAGTCACTTTTCCTTATCAGTACTGATGATATTTGGTACGGAGATATCATTATATATCTCCAAACTCAAACTTTCCGACCTTCTTTGTCCAGTAATGATCGACGTCGTATACGTTATCAGGCTCGCCAGTACATTATCCTCGGCGATACTCTTTACCGTCGAGGCATTGACTCTGTATTTCAGCGTTGTTTAACTTTTGACGAGGATCTTACGTGCCCAAAAGATCTTACGTGCAGGATACTTTTGGCCTTCCTTGTTTAATGACTGCATTACTGCTGTTCAAAAGAGTCATGCTTGCCAGACCTATCAACAGAAGATTCGGTCGCATCCTGCTCCCCTTCATCCTATAGTCTCAGTAGGTCCTTTTGCTAAATGAGGCATTGATTTCATGACATGTAACCCTCACTCGGCCGGGGGGCATGGTTATTTTATTGTAGCTGTTGATTATTTTACAAAGTGGGCCGAGGCAATGCCGACATTCGATAATACTGGGAAGACTGCAACATTATTTCTTTTCAATCATGTCATTACTCGTTTTGGTGTCCCTCAGGCTATCATTACCGATCACGGTAGTCATTTTAGGAATTATATGATGTCATAACTTACAAGGAAGTTGGGCCTTCGCCATGATAGCTCAACACCCTATTATCCACAGGCTAATGGCCAGGTCGAAGAGATCAATAAGGTTCTCATAACTATGATTCGATGAATGATAGGAATACATAAGACTAGCTGGCACACAATGTTGTTTTCGGCATTGTGGGCCTATCAGACATCTGTTAAGTCTGCTACGGGATTTACACCCTTTCGATTAGTTTATGGCATGGAAGCCATTCTGCCAATAGAATGTGAAATACCTTCTTTGAAGCTAGCTGTTGAGCTCTTACCTAATACCTCTACCGAAGAAGAACGTTTGTTGTATTTGATGCGATTAGACGAGACCCGACGTGATGCCACTTTAGTAATAGAAGCCCAAAAGAAACGAGTTAAGGCACAATATAACAAGCATGTCAAGCCTCGTGTTTTCTCTGAAGGTGATCTTGTTCTTCTGTACGATCAGGATAAAGATGTCCTAGGAGCTGGGAAATTTGAAGCTATGTGGCATGGTCCCTATATTGTCAGCAAAGTTTTGGAAAAAGGAGCGTATGAGCTAGTTGATTATGATGGTGTACCTTTGAGTGAACCCAGGAATGGGTTGTACTTAAAGAAGTACTATGCATAAGTTATTTGTGCATGAGTACTTGTATTTTTATGTATCATACTGCGTGTGTGTGTTACTTTAGTTTTTCTTTTGACGTTATCTGGTCTCTGCCCTTACGTGACGTTATGTTTGATTGCCAGATGTCGGAGTATTCGCTACCTTATATTGGCTTTGCTGATGGAGCTAGCCATAGTACTCGGAACCTAGCTTCTACTGCATGGGCAATCTATGCCCCGACAAACGAACTCATATCTCTACAAGGCATATGTCTTGGCAGAGCAACCAACAACATCGCAGAGTATAGTGCCGTGGTTGAACTATTGGTTGATGCTATCTCTCTTGGAATTCGTCAGTTGGTTGTGCAATTGGACTCGCAGCTTGTAGTACTACAACTCAGTAATGTATATTCTATTCGAAGTCCTACTTTACTAAGGGTATATTTGCGGATTCACCTCTTGGAACGATATTTCGATCACATTGAATATCAACACATTCCTAGACGTCTTAATACATTAACAGATGCTTTAGCTAATTATGTATTGGACAGGCATTTGAACAATTTATAAATCAAACACATTAAAAATGTACACAGTGTAATGTAAGCCGGTAGAAACCATGTATATATATATAACGATCAAAGTTTGTTTTTTACAAAATGGTTGTTCGAAGACCAAAAATATAAAAAATGGAAGCTCATGGCTTCTACAAAATGACATCACTAATGATGTTCACGATAAGATGCTAAGGTCCTAGCAACTCTGCAGAGCATTCAACCCATAGAGGCAGAGACTCCCACAGTGTGACGCTGATCGCGTCGTGGAATCTCCTCCAGGGGCATCTCTGGAACCTCTTCCATAAGTCCCTCTAAGTTTTGCTCCACTGTCAAGTAGTCCTCGACATACTGCGGAATTGCTACTGCTGCCTCTCCTCGATGCTGAACGGGAGAACTACCAGCAGGTCTATATGCTCCAACATCTGTGTTATCAACAAAATTTGGTGTTAGTTTTCAGAGAAATCTATAAACAAAAACCATTTAAATATATTGAAAATACAAAAACATTTAAAAATTAAAATCAATATACTTCTTACCGAGGTTTCCCCACTGTGTATCCTCAGGTAGGACAAGGTCAGGATCGCCATGGAAATCTAGGCCAGCATATGCATAATCCTCTATCATCAACACTTCGCCTTGAAGCCAGTCGAAGAACATGTCGTCATACCGGACGATCGGTCCTGCCACATGTCTAGCCATGAGTCGGCACCATCGTAGCATCCTTGGGTCCCTTGGACCCAGAAATTGCCACTCAAACTGAAGCCTAAACACCGAGACTCTCTCACAAAAGAAGGATACCAACAGAGATCCATACCCGAGCTGTTTTAGATTTCCACGCCTGCATTTGGTCAGTTGTTTCTTAAGATTGCGTAGAACTGCATCAACCCAGTTGAAGACCTGGGGCTCAGTACACTCGATGGCATACTGAAAATAGCTCTGTAGAGCCATGTGTGGGGCATCACTTCCTGCCATCCAAGCGATAGTGAAGAGAATGGTACGGAGAGTTATATCAGTCACTCCCCAAATGGCCACCTTCCCTTTTTGTCGTTCAGCTTCTGGCACACAGTACTCGCTCATTTTCAAACCACCCCTTCGACTGCCGGTCAAACTGACATAGGACCCCCATCTGGACAACCCAGTCAAGAAATAGATGTCCTCGATATCTATAGTCAAGGTGTGAGCTCCCACGTTGAAGACTTGTTGATCCGGGTCCCACATTCGGATCAAGTACTCTAGCAATCGAAATTGGGCTCTCATGCCCAGAATGCCGAAATACTTCAGGAGACCGCAATATCTTAAAGCAACAATGGTTTGAGGGTGATTTTCGGCATTTGTATTGTCTTCCTCGTGTTCCCGTTCTCTCCATTCGAGCACCATTATGATGGTTATAAACCTGCATAGAGAACATATGAAGATGGTTAAAACTCTTTTTCATGGAATAAACTCTTTTTATTGGATAAACATTACAAACTTTTTGGAACTCTGCGCTGTTTACAGGTGACCTATGGCGCACAATGCGAACTTATCGCACCCTGCCTTAGGCTTGCCTGCGAGAATGAAGAATTCTCGCAGGCCCCGTATGGGCAGCCTGCAAGAATCCTTCCACGCGCATAGGGTTTGAAAACTCAACTAAAAACTTGAAAATTAACCAATAAAATCATGAATTTAAACCATAACAAGATAAAGGATGAAGAGCCTACCAAAACACCGTAGACGGCTCGAGGAATGATGGCCCGAAGCTCCCGAAAATCGACGATGAAGGTATAGGGTAAAAATGGGAATTTTTTCTCTCAAATGGTAAAAATGGTAAATGGTATGGTGAATATGTTATAAATTCATTTTTATTACTTTTTCACTATATAAAAAGTGGGTTTTTATATTTAGCCATGATTTAACCCTAATTGCTAAATGAGGAAATGAGTAAGTGCATTGCAGGTATAGAACATGGAGGGTCATGGACGATTTTCTCTATAGTGTGGTGTGATTTTATTGGTTTTCTATGGTTTTGATATTAAACCTTGAGCTTTTTTTATCCGTTCTTGCGCTTGCCAGAAACATAAGAACGTGATCGAGTGTCATTTTATCCCTTTTCCGGGCTAGTTGCGGTCACATGAAAAAGGAACCCCCCTGGAGTTATCTTTAAGCTCTTTTCAGACTCTCTAAATAGGAAAATATTGCCGAGCGACCTATCTATTTTCACGCTCGATAAAGTATTTGAAGTATGCGTCATTCGAGCGATAGTTTAACCTTTTTTCGGTCTCGTTGGATTATTGTATGAAAAAGGAACTGAGAGAGTTCTCTTTTAAGTGTTTTTCCAAACTCTATAATCTTGAAAAACCTTCGAGTTTGCTATCTCTGGACTCGTTAAACAAACATTGACAGACCCGTAATGGGACTGAGCCACTCCTTCTTAGGGTTCGTTAAAAATACTCTGAGGGACTCGTCTGAAGGATGAGCTTATATCAACAAGCATATGTGATCCTCTTCAAGCTTGCATAAAAATAAAGAGGTACTTGCCAGAAATGGTGGGGGAAAATTTGGGAAAGGGATATGTTTCATCTTTGTGTTAATTGGCAGTAAGAGTCGCTCTTGAACATGACACTCTCTATTCATCATCTGAAGCCGGTTTGGGTAATCCATTTGTCTCTTATTCGCTTTGATAACAAGATCATTTCCTGTATCGTCTTTGAGTCAATGCTGCCAAATCATTGGTCGTGTCGTTCATATGTTCAAGATAAGTCCACATAAAACCTATATTGAGTCGGCCATCTGCAGTTATCCATTCCTTTCGTGTCGGCCTTCCCTGTGTCCAAAGTCCAATTGCTACATGCTCTGTTTCACTTTCAAACTCTGTTACTCATTTCGTGTCATTGATGGGGGATACATTAAGGCCCTCCTATGACGAGTCTTGTTCCATCGACATCAACACATTATCCAGGATTAAGACTTAGAAATCATTTAGTACCTTGGAGCTTGCATGCCTCAATGGCAAGTTTCCTCACTTTCGACAGTGGGTTTACATCATTGACTCCTGATCGAAAGATTCTGTCGATTGTTCGACATCAACTCATTTATTCACAATCGATGGATTGTACTTTAGTACCTTGGGAGTCATTGACATCAATGGTGATTTCCCTCACACTTGTTAACGGTTTCATCAATGACTGGTAATCAAGTGGTTTCTGCCATGTTCGACTTCGACACATGTAATCACATGGTCAGATTCGTACTTTGGGCGATGAGGTTGAAGACCCTGGATATTATCTTTGAGATCCAAGTTGAGATGGAGTATGTATATTTTGCGACACATAGATCCACTGTGTATGTTTCGTGGCTATGTCATCTTGACTGAAAATTTGTCGCATAGATCCACAGTGTATTCAGGTGGCTATGCTATATTATGACTACATGGATCCACAGTGCATGATTGGTGGCCATGATCTTTATTTATGATGTCATCAGTCTATGATCTGAGTATGGGAATCCCTACCTCAGAAGGGATACCTATTATATTCTGCCGATGCTTGGATGTTTGCAGGTTTCTGATTAGATGTGCTCTTGGTTCTTGACACACAGATGCATCTTACAAAGTCTATTGACCATCACTGATTCCACTCTCAGACTTTGGGGGGCATTTTGTTATCCATAATTTTGGTCATCCTGATGATGTTATGATGATGTCATGATGGTTGAAAATCAAGCTCTTCATTAAGAATACTTTCCTGAGAAAAGTTACACTTGTCTGCCTCCAGAAACTATGTTTTGCAAGAGGTTCGCAGGCTACTTATATACTTGCCTGCGAGAATGCCTGATTCTCGCAGGCTGCATTCAGCTAGGATGCGAATAGTTCGCACTGTAACAAAGGCCAGGGTGCGAACATCTTCTTAAAGAGGAAAAAGATGAAGTTCTCGAGCCTTCTAGAAGATAATCTTCGAGAAGAATGAGTTGGCTAACAAATGGTTGTTCAAGTGCTGGCATTCCAGATATCTTGGGATCATTTCCTATCCAAGTAACTAAATTATCTTCTCCTATATATTGAGGAGATTAATCATTGGAAAGGTTAGAAGCAAGCTAGCAAGAGATTGATTGGAGAATTGTTGAAAGCCTGTATGAAGGAGTGATGCTACAACAACAAGAGAC
>ML782611.1:815073-826455 GCA_009831015.1 Picea engelmannii
GTCATCACAAGTGGTTGATTTTCTTCATGCATGAGCAAGTGTGTGTGTCAGAGCTAGGAGCCATCGAAAGGAGACCTACGACATCAAGGCTTAGGTTGTAAGTTTCACTTTCAATTAATTCAATACAGTAATATGTCCCTTTCGCATAAAGATGATGTCTCTTTATTATATAATTCCTTGATCATATGTATAGACTAGATATTGAATATATTAATTTGCCTATGTTCCGATTGGTTTGTACTGCTGCAATCTGAACGGCGCAAGAGCTTTGGAGTATAGCTTGGAACAATAGAGACATAATGAAAGCATTCACAAGGTATGCCTACAATCCTTATCTCTTAGTTCATTCAATAGGCTAGATCTAGGGAAAGTGTAGTATTCTATTCTGTTTTGTTCTAGATCCGGGTGGATCTAGGGAGATCGGTTCGTGTCCGCACTTACGGATTAATCCTGAAACAAAATTGGCAACTCCGCTGGGGATCTATCCCTTTTGTCTTTATGGTTTTTTGAATTTTCTGTATCCATTTTCTCTATTGTTATCATTCTCCTATTTTGTCAGTGTCTGAGTCCTCAGGATATCCTGAGAGACCTTCTGGGTCTATAAGCCAATTTGAATTTTGCTTACATTTTCAAATTTTTCATTATCTTCAGGGATTCTCGCACTGTGTCCATTGACAGCCTGCGAGAATCATTGAAGTTCTCACTTTGCATATATAGTCCAGTGCGAATAGTTCACACTTTGCATCACAGTGGCCTGCGAGAATACTATCTTCTTGCACTGTGTTCTACTACTTGCCTGCGAACATATTTTTTGAAATTTTTGAATTTAAGTTTTGACTTTATCAACTGCTTAGATTTGTTGATTTACACCTTTTTGTCTTATTATATCATTGGATTACATATCTCTTGCTTAGTTTTCTTGCTTGAACTGATCTAGAGTTTCAAGGTTTTTTCTTGCCTTTATAGCTTGACTTTCATTTTTTGTCTCTTATTGGCATTTTCAATCTCTCTGATTTCTGGAGTTGAGTATGTTGAGTTAGCTGAGAACCAGTGATTGGTAGAGAGTGAAGTGTTTGGTGTTTCTCGTTTGCTTGTTGGTCCAAAAGGACATTTTTCATTTGCATTCAGGAACTCCTTTGGTTTGGTTTGGTTTTTACTTTCATTGAAAGAATTGGTTGGGTTGCTCTGTTTGATTCGGTATCATTTGATTTTCTTTTCTCGTTAATCAGAGTTCTTCTTGGAAAGTGAACAATAAGTTTTCTTTCAAGTTTTTGTTTTTGTCATCTTGAAAACATTGTGAAATCAAATTTTAGAGCTTATCGAAGTATTGGAAAAGACATTTAGAAATTGTTCATTGATAAATGATTATTTGCATTTGACATCTGAAAGGAAAGTGAACATTGCATTTGCATTGTAGTATTGTGATTGATTCGGAAAATGTTCTCTCTCTCCCATAACTAGGATTCATGGAATGAAAACGATTATATTTCGTCATTTGTCCTTGCATTATTTGGGTCAGAGTCACATACCATGAGTTTCACTTCTGCCACCTTTGAGTAAACAACAGCTTGTAAAAACATTGCGTAATATTAAAATTGATCTAGTAACTTTTTTCTAGGGCTCTTTACACCAACATTTAGCTAGGATAGTGCTTTGGAGTAGGAAGAGAGATACACTCTCCAAAATCTCAAAACACACATTAGTATCTTGAGATAGGGAGTGTTAAATTCCATTGGCAGCATATTGTTCTGGGATGCCCTTCTAACACAAGAGTCAAGCACTAGGTCGCATTGGTGTTGGTAGAGTTACTAACCCTGCTTTGTTGACATCGGTGTAGAGATTGCACGTATTACGGGGATCACTCCGAGGTATACCCACAATTATGAGTGGAAGCCTTTGAGTTGGTTTCGGGCTAGATACCCTGCCCTTGCATGTGGATCGGACTGACGACTGTCCCTCTAGGCTATATGGTTGTTTGTGGTAACCTTAGTGGCTTATCTCTCTAGGTTCTTACCCGAGGTGACTGTGGAGGGGAAAGTCTTCACGGTACCTGGAATTGACGTTGATCAAACTCACTCGGACTCCTTGGAGGGTATACCCACGATTATGTGTGGGAGCTTGCACCAGGGCGTAAGTCTGTTAAGCAGGTCGTCAACGTAACTTTTCCACCCTAGCCCCGCCCCTTCTCGTCTCATTGTTGCGACGTTGGATTTCATCACCAACTAGTGGCTCCGAAATTAGAAGGTATTGTTTGCTTGGTGATTGCCTTTTAGTTTTTGTTTACTAGTGAGTGTGGTTTATTTTCTCGAAGTTGACCATAGGATTTTTATCGCGGAACTTGTCACTTGTTTACAATTTCTCCCCCCCGGCGTTCTCGTAGAATGCACGGATTATCTCCAGAACATCTGGACGATCCCCAACCTACTGGTACACCTGAGGGGTCACCCCATCAGACTGAAGTCCCCGTGGTTACTCCACCACATGGAGAAGCCAATGACATTCCTGTTGTCACCACACCACTTCCACAAGTCGAAAGAATTGATTCTCTCGACGATTTTCGGATCACCAACACTATAGAAGACTATCGCGTTCGTCGTGGTGAACGACCTCTTAGACGATTAAATCCTTCTGAAGAAACCATTGTTACATATTCTGAATCAACTGTTGGGCCTTCCCACGGTGTAGTGGGCCAAGATCCTTTTTGGTCCGGTAATTACCGAAGAGTTCTTTTTGGTACAGAGTCTCCCCCTGTTTATGCCATTAACCCTCCGGTATCTCCTGAGGAAGAGACTCCACCCGAAACTAATACTTACCGTTTTGTTCTTCCTCCTGAGATGGCCCATCTTGCAATTACTACGAGTGTCCAAACCGAGGTTACTATGACTACTCTTCCTCCTATTAATACCCAGAGAACACTTGATGTTATTCCGACATTACCACCTGGTTACCATGCGCTGAATGCTCTGTTGAATCCTCCTAATCCAACGCCTCCGCAAACCCCTGCCGGTTCTCCAGGTGGTCCTGGGTATGAGGTTCCTCATTTTATTCCGACACTCCCTCAATTTTTTCCTCCTGGTAATACTAATCCTAGTGGCATTATTCCAACTGTTGCACCCCACACGTAGATTCCCGTTGGTGGACAGGGTGGTACGGTTACTTTTCCTTTTCCCAGACACAACGCAGTTCTTGCACAACCTACTGTTGGCACACAACTTCCGGGTGGAACTATACCTATAGTAGGGGGACCAACCTCACCCTTTGGACAAAATATCCCTCCTGAATTGGCCCGGTATTGGACTCAACTTTTACAAAATTTTCCTCAGAGTACTGGGGGGCAACAAGATGTCCCTACAGTTGGCCAACCTTATCCGGGGGTGACTAATCCTATTTGGGGTTCGAGTCAGACTACTCAACCCCAGGTCCCAGCTCAAACTCAAGGTCACAATCCTTGGGGTTACTATCCTATCCAGCCTCCACCGAATCAGCCAGGGGCTTCCCTCTACGGACAGTCTTCTTACGCTCCTACTGGTTTGCCGATGGGGCTTCCACCCCAAAGCCATCAGTACCTGGCCACCTTGGATTTGCCAAATTTGTCCAGGATCCTAAATGATCCTATTTGTCACTCTCCTCAATGGCCTGCTATCCCTGCTAAACTTCCCTCGGATATTCTGAAGTTTGATGGAAAACCAGGAGAGGACCCAAATAATCATGTCATGACCTTTCATTTATGGTGTTCGTCCAACTCTCTGATGGATGACTCCATTCGTCTTCGTCTTTTTCAATGGACCCTTACCGGTTCGGCTGCGAAGTGGTACATTGAATTGCCACGAGGTTTCTTTTCTGATTTCAACACCTTAGCCATGGCCTTTCTCACACATTACCAGTTACCGATCCATTACGATACTGGGACTGAGATCCTCACCTCTTTCAAACAAACAAAAGGTACTCATATCTCCGATCATATACATGAATGGAGAAGGAGACGCCGTCTCATCAAACTCAAACTCCCTGATCAGTTATTGGCAGAGTGGTTTACGAAATCTTTCGTGAACGAAATTGGCAAAGATATTGCTATGGGTGGTGTTGTTACAAAAGAGCAGGCTATAAGTCGCGCTCAATATCTTGATCTTGTCTATTCACAGACGGGAACACTCTACAATTTACTACCTGAGTTACCTCGTCCTGGTGCTTCCAGCGCTTCGACTGCTCCATCTGCCTCCCATGCAGCTGATGGTGTGATTGGGACTACTCATACCCACTCACATTCCGTTTCCACTACAACCCCCATGACCATGTATTCTAATGTTCCGAATGCCCCGTCTCCTGCTCCTCCCCCCGGTAAAAGCTCTGAAGTGAACGCTATTCAATCCACACCTACCGGTAAAAATAAATCAAAGAAAGGGAGAGGCAAGAATAAGGGGGGTAAAAATAATAATCCAAACAAACAAACTACAAATTCTCCTGTTGATGAGCGGGATAAGTGCAAACCGCGGTACCCTTGCCTTATCTGCGGTGACGATCACTATACAAAGGATTGTCCTCGACGTGCCGAAGTTTCCAAGTTCCTTCAAGGAACACCAAAACCACCTATGCCGACTGTCTTGTCTCAACCCTTCCCGTCTCAGCAACAGGCCTCGTTGGTCATCCATGACCAACCTTCTACTTCTACCACATCATATGTTTTGATGTGCACCGGTGATTCTAAGAAGAATGATGTTGCAATTGCAACTAGAGCTAAAGACTATACTTCTTCTAAAGAGAAGGTTGACGATTTACCTCCTGATCTGATACAAGCTTCTCCACCAAATCCACCTACGAATGGTCCTCTTCATCTCGAAAGACCGAGTCTGGATACAGTCCTACGCCCCCCTAAAGGTGTTGTTCGCAAGTCGGCTTTCAATCCTCATGCTCGTGCGGCCCAGAATTACGGTATTGTGGAAGATCTGGCCCAAGCACCGTCAACAATGTCTGCCCTTGAAGTCCTTCAGTCTTGTCCTGCGCAACGAAGGGCTCTGTTGAAAGCTATAGGTGGAATTGATCCTACGGATTTGAATTTGATAGTCTTTGATTTGGACGACCATGTTCCAAGGTTACCCCCTCAGCTTGCTTTTCAGATACAAGTTATTGTCACCGACAAGAGCATTTGTCGAACAGTTGTTGATGAGGGGGCCTCTACGTGTGTAATGTCTCTTACTTGTTGGAAATCCATTGGCTCTCCTCCGTTAACGGAATCAAAAAATACTTTGAAAGCCTTTAATGGCTCTGGTTTCAAGCCTTACGACGTTCTTTCCTCATTGCCGGTCACTCTAGAAGGTAAGACCGTCCAAGTTGAAGTGGAAGTTTTCGATTCTTCTTTAGATTATAATCTTCTTCTTGGTCGTAGCTGGGTAGATTCCATGTGCACTGTTGTGTCAACACTTTTCCGAGTCTTATGATTTCCTCACCAGGGAAAAGTTGTTACAGTTGATCAACTTGCCTTCTTTAATTCTGATACTCACACGGGGAACGTACCGTTCATAGCTAAAACCCCACCGGGTTACGAGAATGTTGGAGTCGGTCTCTTGAAAGACTCTTCGTTAATGGGTACTTTTCCCATACCACCACCACCCGATATTCTACGCCCGTCAGTTGCTTCGATTAATATGATCTCCGCCATTCCTCATGAACTTCCTGTGTCTTTCGACCCTTGGATAGTCCCTGATCCTGGAGATCATTCTCGTTTCGGCGACGTCATGTCGTTAAGCCCGGTTGAGTCTGCTTATCATGCAATTCAATCGGCAACACCTTCTACACCCTCTATGGAGGAGTTGTCTCCTGATCCTTTCCATGTTATCTTTCCCACTGATGAGATGATCATGTCCGTCATGGCTGATACACCTTGGGATGATGGGCATCATCATTCCATACTGTTTCTGGAACAACACACTCTCGAGAACTACCAGCAGATTTCGACTCCGTCGACCGTTGTTGTCACAATGACTGTTCCCGGATCCACACGTGATGTGTTTGCGGAAGGGAACCTCAGTAATATTTCTCCCATGATACCCATTGATATTTCAATTAAACCTAGGATTGTTGAAAATGTTCACATTGGAGCTTCGTGTTCTCCAGAGGAAATTGTTACCTATACTGCTTTGTTCAAGGAATTTTGTGATATTTTTGCCTGGAGTTACGAAGAGATGCCAGGTATCGACCCGTCTATCATTGTGCATGAGATAAAAACTTACCCTGGAGTTAAACCAATACGGCAGTGCCTCCATCCTGTCCATCCATGTAAAGCGACAGCCATTAAACTCGAAGTTGAAAAACTTCTCAAAGCCGGTTTTATTTACCCCGTGGCTCTGACAGAATGGGTTTCCAACCCTGTACCTATTGATAAGAAAGGTGGTAGTATACGTGTCTGCGTTGATTATCAGGATATTAACAAAGCCTGTCCCAAGGACAACTTTCCAACCCCTTTTGTTGACCAGATCGTCGATGATTGTGCCGGTAGTGAAATCTTTTCCCTCATGGATGGATTTTCCGGTTATAACCAGATTAACATCGCTCCTAAAGACCAACATAAAACTGCTTTTATTTGTCCTTGGGGTACTTTCGCCTACAGAAAACTTCCCTTCGGTCTTAAGAACGCAGGTGCAACATTTCAATGTGCCATGTCTTATGCGTTTCACAATATCAAGCATATCGTTCAACCTTATTTGGACGATTTTCCAGCTCATTCTTTACGCCGAGTCGATCACCCTATTCATCTCCGAGCAATTTTCGTTCGTTGTTGGTTCTATCGCATTCGTCTAAATCCTCACAAGTGTGTCTTTTGTGTAGAGTCTGGCCGTCTTCTCGGTTTCATTGTTTCACGTCAGAGAATCCGGGTAGATCCTATTAAGGTTGAGGCGATCCTCAATCTTCCTCCTCCTTCTTCACTGCGCCAGTTACAAAGTTTGCAGGGGAAAGCAAAATTTCTTCGTTGTTTCATCCTGAATTATGCCGAGATTACTCGTGGTTTTACACGTCTTTTAAAGAAAGATTCCGAGTTTGTTTGGGATAAAATTGCCAACAATTCTTTCGAATCTTTAAAGCTATCCCTAACTAAGGCTCCTCTACTTTTCCCTCCCGATTATAGTCAAGATTACTTTCTTTATCTGGCTGCTTCTGAGTATACCATCGGCATGGTCCTCGTTCAAGAGGATGATAACCGCGATGAGCATGTTATCTATTACTTGAGTAGAAGTCTATCATCAACGGAAGTTAAGTACCAACATGTTGAGAAACTAGCTTTGGCTGCTGTTCAAGCGGTGCAACGTTTTCGTCACTATATACTCGCTAGAAAAACTACCATGATTTCACATTGTAACCCCATGCAACATATATTGACGCGTCAATTGATGGGGGGCAAGTACTCCAAGTGGATTGTTATTCTCCAAGAGTTCGACTTGGAATTCGATCACGCCACGTCGAAGAAATCCTTAGTTTTTGCTGAGTTAATTTGTGATTTTCCCCACTTTGCCATGGAAAGTGTAGCAGTAGATTCGTTACCTGACGAGTCACTTTTCCTTATCAGTACTGATGAAATTTGGTATGGAGATATCATTATATATCTCCAAACTCAAACTTTTCGACCTTCTTTGTCCAGTAATGATCGACGTCGTATACGTTATCAGGCTCGCCAGTACATTATCCTCGGTGATACTCTTTACCGTCGAGGCATTGACTTTGTCTTTCGGCATTGTTTAAATTTTGACGAGGCTGAGAAAGTTTTGAATGACTGCCATTCAGGAGCGTGTGGCGGTCATATGTCTGGGTATGCTACTGCCCAGAAGATCTTACGTGCAGGATACTTTTGGCCTTCCTTGTTTAATGACTGCATTACTGCTGTTCAAAAGTGTCATGCTTGCCAGACCTATCAACAGAAGATTCGATCACATCCTACTCCCCTTCATCCTGTAGTCTCAGAAGGTCCTTTTGCTAAATGGGGCATTGATTTCATGACATGTCACCCTCACTCAGTCGGGGGGCATGGTTATATTATTGTAGTTGTTGATTATTTTACAAAGTGGGCTGAGGCAATGCCGACATTCGATAATACTGGGAAGACTGCAGCATTATTTCTTTTCAATCATGTCATTACTCATTTTGGTGTCCCTCAGGCTATTGTTACCGATCACGGTAGTCATTTTAGGAATTATATGATGTCAGAACTTACAGAGAAGTTGGGCCTTCACCATGATAGCTCAACACCCTATTATCCACAGGCTAATGGCCAGGTCGAAGAGATCAATAAGGTTCTCATAACTATGATTCGACGGATGATAGGAATACATAAGACTAGCTGGCACACGATGTTGTTTTTGGCATTGTGGGCCTATCAGACATCTGTTAAGTCTGCTACGGGATTCACACCCTTTCGATTAGTTTATGGCATGGAATCCATTCTGCCAATAGAATGTGAAATACCTTCTTTGAAGCTAGCTGTTGAGCTCTTACCTAATACCTCTGCCGAAGAAGAACGTCTGTTGTATTTGATGCGATTAGACGAGACCCGACGTGATGCCACTTTAGTAATAGAAGCCCAAAAGAAACGAGTTAAGGCACAATATGAAAATGATGTCAAGCCTCATGTTTTCTCTGAAGGTGATATTGTTCTTCTGTACGAACATGATAAAGATGTCCTAGGAGCTGGGAAATTTGAAGCTATGTGGCATGGTCCCTATATTGTCAGCAAAGTTTTGGAAAAAGGAGCGTATGAGCTAGTTGATTATGATGGTTTACCTTTGAGTGAACCCAGGAATGGGTTGTACTTAAAGAAGTACTATGCATAAGTTATTTGTGCATGAGTACTTGTATTTTTATGTATCATATTGCGTCTGTGTGTTACTTTAGTTTTTCTTTTGACGTTATCTGGTCTCTGCCCTTACGTGACGTTATGTTTGATTGCCAGATGTCGGAGTATTCACTACCTTATATTGCCTTCGCTGATGGAGCTAGCCGTAGTACTCGGAACCTAGCTTCTGCTGCATGGGCAATCTATGCCCCGACAAACGAACTCATATCTCTACGAGGCATATGTCTTGGCAGAGCAACCAACAACATCGCAGAGTATAGTGCCGTGGTTGAACTATTGGTTGATGCTATCTCTTTTGGAATTCGTCAGTTGGTTGTGCGATTGGACTCGCAGCTTGTAGTACTACAGCTCAGTAATGTATATTCTATTCGAAGTCCTACTTTATTAAGGGTATATTTGCGGATTCACCTCTTGGAACGATATTTCGATCACATTGAATATCAACACATTCCTAGACGTCTTAATACATTAACAGATGATTTAGCTAATTATGTATTGGACAGGCATTTGAACAATTTATAAATCAAACACATTAAAAATGTACACAGTGTAATGTAAGCCGGTAGAAACCATGTATATATATAACGATCAAAGTTTGTTTTTTACAAAATGGTTGTCTGAAGACCAAAAATATCAAAAATGGAAGCTCATGGCTTCTACAAAATGACATCACTAATGATGTTCATGATAACATGCTAAGGTCCTAGCAACTCTGCGGAGCAGTCGACCCATAGAGGCAGAGACTCCCACAGTGTGACGCTGATCACGTCGTGGGATCTCCTCCAGGGGCATCTCTGGAACCTCTGCCATAAGGCCCTCTAAGTTTTTCTCCACTGTCAAGTAGTCCTCGACATACTGTGGAATTTCTACTGCTGCCTCTCCTCGATGCTGAACGGGAGAACTACCAGCAGGTCTATATGCTCCAACGTCTGTGTTATCAACAAAATTTGGTGTTAGTTTTCAGATAAATCTATAAACAAAAAACATTTAAATATATTGAAAATACAAAAACATTTAAAAATTAAAATCAATATACTTCTTACCGAGGTTTCCCCACTGTGTATCCTCAGGTAGGACAAGGTCAGGATCGCCACAGAAATCTAGGCCAGCATATGCATAATCCTCTATCATCAACACTTGGCCTTGAAGCCAGTCGAAGAACATGTCGTCATACCAGACGATCGGTCCTGCCATATGTCTAGCCATGAGTCGACACCATCGTAGCATCCTTGGGTCCCTTGGACCCGAAAATTGCCACTCAGATTGAAGCCTAAACACCAGGACTCTCTCACAAAAGAAGGATACCAACAGAGATCCATACCCGAACTGTTTTAGATTTTGCACGCCTGCATTTGGTCAGTTGTTTCTTAAGATTGCGTAGAACTACATCAGCCCAGTTGAAGACCCGGGGCTCAGTACACTCGATGGCATACTGAAAATAGCTCTGCAGAGCCATGTGTGGGGAAACACTTCCTTCCATCGGAGCGACAGTGAAGAGAATGGTACGGAGAGTTATATCAGTCACTCCCCAAATGGCCACCTTCTCTTTCTGTCGTTCAGCTTCTGGCACACAGTACTGGGCGTAGTACTCGCTCATTTTCAAACCACCCCTTCGACTGCGGTCAAACTGACGTAGGACCCCCGTCTGGACAACCCAGTCAAGAAATAGATGTCCTCGATATCTATTTTCAAGGTGTGAGCTCCCACGTTGAAGACTTGTTGATCTGGGTCCCACATTCGGATCAAGTACTCTAGCAATCGAACTTGGGCTCTCATGCCCGGAATGCGAAAATACTTCAGGAGACCGCAATCTCTTAAAGCAACAATGGTTTGAGGGTGATTTTCGGCATTTGTATTGTCTTCCTCGTGTTCCCGTTCTCTCCATTCGAGCACCATTATGATGGTTATAAACCTGCATAGAGAACATATGAATATGGTTAAAACTCTTTTTCATGGAATAAAACCTTTTTATTGGCTAAACATTACAAACTTTTTTGAACTCTGCGCTGTTCGCAGGCGACCTATGGTGCACAGTGCGAACTTCTCGCACCCTGCCTTAGGCTTGCCTGCGAGAATGAAGAATTCTCGCAGGCCCCGTATGGGCAGCCTGCAAGAATCCTTCCACGCGCATAGGGTTTGAAAACTCAACTAAAAACTTGAAAATTAACCAATAAAATCATGAATTTAAACCATAACAAGATAAAGGATGAAGAGCCTACCAAAACACCGTAGACGGCTCGAGGAATGATGGCCCGAAGCTCCCGAAAATCGACGATGAAGGTATAGGGTAAAAATGGGAATTTTTTCTCTCAAATGGTAAAAATGGTAAATGGTATGGTGAATATGTTATAAATTCATTTTTATTACTTTTTCACTATATAAAAAGTGGGTTTTTATATTTAGCCATGATTTAACCCTAATTGCTAAATGAGGAAATGAGTAAGTGCATTGCAGGTATAGAACATGGAGGGTCATGGACGATTTTCTCTATAGTGTGGTGTGATTTTATTGGTTTTCTATGGTTTTGATATTAAACCTTGAGC
>ML782611.1:831814-851893 GCA_009831015.1 Picea engelmannii
TTATGGGAAAGGGACATATTACTGTATTGAATTAATTGAAAGTGAAACTTACAACCTGAGCCTTGATGTCGTAGGTCTCCTTTCGATGGCTCTTAGCTCTGACACACACACTTGCTCATGCATGAAGAAAATCAACCACTTTTGATGACCTTGCTGTTATCTCTAGCTACTGTAGCATCAGTCCTTCATACAGGCTTTCAATAATTCTCCAATCAATATCTTGCTAGCTTGCTTCTAACCTTTTCCATAAGCATTCCCCTCAATATATAGGAGAAGATAGATTAGTTACTTGGATAGGAATGATCCCAAGATATCTGGAATGCCAGCACCTGAACAACCATTCGAAGCCAACTCATGTTTCTAGAAGATTCCCTTCTAGAAGATTCGAGATTTTTATCTTTTTCCTTCCTTTAGATGATGTTCGCACCCTGATAATTAGGTACAGTGAGAACCCCTCGCACCCTAGCTTAATTTAGCCTGTGAGAATCAGGCATTCTCACAGGCATATATATAGGTAGCCTACGAACATCCCTTAAAAGCATGATATCTGGAAGCAGACAAATGTAACTTTTCTCAGGAAAGTGTTCTTAATGAAGAGCTTGATTTTCCATCATCATAACATCATCATGATGACCAAAATTGTGGATAACAGTTTGCCCATCCGTTTGAGGATGATAGGCTGAACTAAACATCAAGTCAGTTCCCATATTCTTCCAGAGTGTCTTCCAGAAATGTCCAATGAACTTTGTATCCCTGCCCGATACAATGCTTCTGGGTAAACCATGAAGTCTAATGATCTCCTTAAAGAACAAATTTGCGATATGAGTCGCATCGCTGGTCTTCTGGCATGGAATAAAATGCGCCATTTTGGAAAACTTGTCAACCACCACAAAGATCGAATCATATCCTCTTTGTGTCTTCGGTAATCCTAATACGAAATCCATGCTGATTTCATCCCATGGCCGCTCGGGTATGGGTAACGATTGATAGAACCCCGCATTCTGCTTTCTGCCCTTCGAATGCTGACAAATTCTGCACCTGTCAACAAACTTCCTGACATCTATTCGCATCTTCGGCCAAAAATATACTTCGCTCAGCTTCGCGAATGTCTTGTCGTGGCCAAAATTCCCTGCTAATCCACCACTGTGTTTTTCTTTTAGCAGATTCTCCCTCATGGAGCAATTCAAAATGCATAACTGGTTTCCTATGAACAACAGTCCATTCTGAATCATGTAATCCATCCACGGGCTTCTGTCTTTGAGAACTGGATTCTCAGCTACTCCATACACCTCTGCAAGATCTGCATCACCTGCGTACATCTCCCTGAGATCATCAAAGCCTAAAGTCTTGACTTTGAACTCCTGCAACAACAAACATTTCATGCTCAAAGCATCAGCCACTTTGTTAGCAGTACCTGAAATATGTTTGATAACAAATGTAAAATTCTGCATGTATTCTACCCATTTAACATGCCTCTGATTTAATTTCTCCTGCTGAGTTACATATTGCAATGCATGATTATCACTATATAAAATGAATTCCCTTGGAATCAAATAGTATCTCCACTTTTTCAATGCCTGTATGATGGCATAAAATTATTTATCATATGTGGAGTATTTTTCCTTTGCGTCATTCAACTTCTCGCTGAAATAAGCAATTGGTCTGTCATCCTGACTCAAGACCGCTCCTATGGCAAAGCCACTCGCATCACATTTCACCTGAAATGTCTTTTGAAAGTATGGCAACACCAACACCGGTTGCTCTGTGATCTTATGCTTCAACAGATTGAAGCTTTTTTCAGCCTCTTCAGTCCAATGAAAAGATTTATGTCTTTTCCTGACTGTGTCCATCATTGTTGCGCTGATTCCGCTAAAATTTCTGATGAATTTCCTGTAGAAACTCGCCAGTCCGTGAAAACTTCTCACCTCGAAAACATTTCTTGGTGATGGCCAATTTTTAATCACCTCAACTTTACTTGGATCCATCTTTAATTCATTTTCCGATACAACAAATCCCAAGTAAATGAGTTCTTTCTTCATAAATGAAGATTTCCTCATGTTGATCAGCAACTTCTCTTGCTGTAGCTTCCTCATTACTGCAGCTAAATGCTTCAAATGTTCCTCTCTTGATTTGCTAAAAATCAATATGTCATCTAAATAAACAATGACAAACTTACCAATGAATTATTTCAACACTTCATTCATCAGCCTCATGAATGTACTCGGTGCATTCGTCAAACCAAACGTCATGACTAGCCATTCATACAACCCTTCATTGGTTTTGAAGGCTGTCTTCCATTCATCGCCTTCCCTCATGCGAATTTGATGGTATCCGCTTTTCAAATCAACCTTTGAAAAAAATTTGGCTCCACTTAAACAGTCCATCAAGTCATCCATCTGTGGCAATGGAAACCTATACCTGATGGTTATCTTGTTAATGGCTCTGGAATCTGTACACATTCTCTAGCCTCCATCTTTCTTTGGACTCAGTACCGTTGGAATGGCACACAGACTCAAACTTTCCCTGACCAATCCTTTGTCCAATAACTCCTGGACCTGCTTCTTAACCTCCTCGTTCTCCTGAGGCGTCAACCTGTACGCAGCCTTGTTCGACAAACTGGCTCCTGGTATGAGGTCTATATGATGGCTCACGCTCCTCATCGGTGGAAATGAATGAGGTAATTCATCTACCACTATATCAACGAAATATTCCAACAGTTCTTGAATTTCCTCCGACAGATCATCCACTCTTGTGCTGGTCAAAACAACTTTCGGTTTTCTGACCACAAAGAAGTGTGGATCCTCCTTCTTCTTTACTTCTGTCAGAAGTTCCTTCCCACTCATGAGAAGTATCCTGTTGTTCACTTCCGGTTTTACCTCCTTATCTTTTATCGGAAGTAGCATGTGTGTTGTCCCATTCTTCTCCAAAGTGTACGTATTCATCTTCCCATCATGAATTACGTTTCTGTCATACTTCCATGGTCTTCCTAGCAATAAATGACATACATCCATAGGAATAACATCACAGAGAATTTTATCATTATATCCTCCAATTTTGATGTCCACTAAGCACTGTTTAGTGACACTCACCTGTTGACCCTTCTATAGCCATGAGACTTTATATGGACTTGGGTGATCAGTCGTTTCCAGCTCTAATTTCTCCACCATCTCGGTTGAAATGAGATTATCGGTGCTTCCGCTGTCCACGATAACTTTGCACTTCCTGTCTTTNTGTTAAGAGAACTTTACACATCATTAATGACCTTCCATATTCTGCGTCTTCTGCTTCAGCAGCTCGCCTTTGTGCATCGGCGATGTGAGCTTATCCTCCATATTTATTCCTGTCTGGATAGTCAACTGCTTTGTGCCCATTCTTCCCACATGTGTAGCATGTGATGATTCCTCCTCTGCCTCTTCCTCTACCTATGGTACGAGGAAAAGTATTAACATCGGCGTATCCTCTGCTCTGTTCTGCCTGCTGCATTCACTGTTCAACGTGCTAGCCTCGCTGTGAACTTCCACCTCTTTCGGTTCTTGCCTGAGGATTTTTCCAGTCATCCTTGGACTTCTGGAACCTATCTTGGGCAACTGATTTTCCTCTCGGCTGGCTCTTGCCTCGGCCTCGCTGTGCTGGCTTTCGGCTTAGCTTCTCTTATGCCTTCAATGCCATCTGATACACATCCTCCACTGTTCTGATGGTTGTCATACTCATCTCGTCCTGGATATCATATCTTAAGCCATTCATATATCTAGCAACTTTTTCATCATCGCTCTCCCGATGACCTGCTCTGATATTGAGCTTGTAAAATTCTTCGGTATACTCCTTCACCGTCATCAACTTCTGTCTCAGGTTCTGCATTCTCCTGAACAGTGTGATTTGATAGTCCCTTGGGATGAACTTTGCCTTCATCTTTGCTATCATTCAATCCCAGCTTTTGATCTTTTGTTTGCCTTTGGAACGTCTATCTTCCTGAAGCTCGTCCCACCATAATGCTGCGTGTCCTTTCAATTTTGTGACAACATGCCTTACCTTTTTGTCCTCTTCGATGTCCTCATAATCGAAGTAGGTATCAAGAGCTCTAATCCAATCCAACAACTCTTCTACATCCAGACTTCCTTCATAGACTGGAATGTCCATTTTCATCTTCGAACTCATCTGAGCGATAGCCTTAATTAACCGCTCATTGGCTGCATCTTCGGCTGCAACTTCTCCTTGTTGTTCGGCTTCAACTTTGCCTTCAAAGTCGCTCATATCTCCAACGTTTTCTATGCGTCTCTGCGCTGCTTCCATGTCTTCCAATCTCGCTCTGAGATAGCGTATCTGCCTTTCCATCTCTGGATTCCCTGCCAGCCTACCTCTTCTTTGCACATCCCTGTCCTCTGGATCAGGTGATTGTCTTTCTCTTCTGGGCGGCATGATGAATTTTTTTTTTCTCTCTCTGTCGCAGAAAACAAAGAGTTAATCCTGCTCTGATACCACTTAGTGCAGACGCTACCCGACACACGTCTGTTCTCACCAGGACCTTCTTCTTCACGGCCCCGAAGAGCTAAAATACTCTTCTTATCCCTTATCGAGACTTCTTCTCACCCACAGGATGCTCTCCTGACGATCTCCTCTTGCGTCTATCGGGAAATCGGCCCTCACTGGATCGTGAGTCCTTAAAACAACGGAATTGGGTCTCACCAATCCCCGAATCCCGATGGTCTCTCACCCACGGCTTCTTTACTCCTTCCACTAACTCCCTTTTCCACACGACCTGTCGGCCATGAGACCAAGCCCCTTTTCTCTATAAGAACTTCGGAGTTCGTGAATTTGCAATGCAAAGAATCCAAAACCCTGGGATCTCCGATCCCCGATCTCCGATCCCCGATCTCCGATGCCACCTGTCCTCCTTTACTGTGCTCTGGGACCCACACACTAACCAATGGTTACGGAGATATCGCCTCTCGCGACCTCGTAAACCTTGACACACATATTTACGCTCCCAACACGCGAACCTCCGAGTTCACGATATGTCGATGCCACCTGTCCTCCACTCAGAACTGTGGCTGCGTGGTTATCGCGTTTCAGAGTTTCGAAACTCTTTCTGCAACGATTCTCATGACACCGAGAATCCCAAAAGTCTGATCTTCGATGCACGTGAGGATTAGCCCTTCCACATCACCACTTCCTCCCGCGTTATCGGGTATCACGAGATCACGATTTCAAATGCAGCGATTCCTTTGCATGGGAAAATCCTGAATACCGAAACCCCAACTCTCCAGATTACTGACACATACCCAATCCGGGATCTACGGCTATACTCCTTTCGGGAAATTGTGGATCGCGAGTTCTCCCTACGAGAATCCTATGTTCCTGGAAACTCCGATTCTCCGATGAGCCAAGTCCCAATGATTCTCGGCTCCTCCCCTGCACACTAAGGCTTAACAAGTGCGCAACTTCCCCGAGATCTTACGGCTGTCGGGACTTTGCTAATCTTCCCTGCGAATCCTGACCATAGGTTCCTCCTACTCGAGGATTTCTCTGAAATGGCTGAGTGTTTCCTTCCGAGACTTGTCCTCCAAGCCTGCGCCTACAACTCTGCGTAACCCTTCCTTGATCAACCCTCCTGTGTTCTCTTTCACAATATTACGAAGGTGCTATACCTTTCTGAGCTTCTCCACTCTGACTCCTCCAGATGGATTCGTGCGCACTCCTCGCACTCGACGTTCAACAACTTCTCAAGTGTTGAATAATTCAGACTCTACGCACTCCCTGCAGCAGCAGTCGTCTATCTCCTTTGCTCAGGCTAACAACTGAGACTTCTTCTTCCTCCCACCTGCACACTTCCTTGCTCGGTTGCAACAACCCACTTCCACTTCTGGGCAAATAAGAACAAAAGTTAGACTATTGATCCCTCATCAACGCACTCCTTGCGGATGAATTCAACTGCACTCTTTGCAGGAATATCCTGGCTCAGATAGAGAAACAATTGAAACTTATTCTCTTATCTCTTAGACTTCAGTTTCAAACCCTGAAATCACATGCACAACATATTCAAAGAAAATGCATAATCGAAAACAAACATTCATGAGCACATAAACCACATACAAAGAGAAACAACACCAGACATGAATTTGAATCAAAGACTCTCTTCTATTAACTCAAATCTGTACATGGGTGTTCTTCATACAATTCTCTGCTTGCTCTTCTCTTCTGAATGTTGCTTGTTAATTGCTACAATGATACAATGAGGGTGTCTATATCCGTTTTCCCTCTCGAACTCTAAAACTGTCTAATCTAGACTTAAACATCTATCTACCTGCATTAAATCTATTAAATTCCTTCTATCTAATTCAGACAAGAGCATATGGCTCGAGGTCTGATACAATACAAAAGGCGCTCCTTCATAAAGGATTCATTTAAGACTTGCGCTACAATCCCAAAGCAGTTGCAAAAGTTTGGGTTTGTTTATCCAGCTGAACTTTCGCTTGATGTGCTGGCTCGCTTGCTAAGTTGGTGATGCTCCTGCATCATTATCATACGTAGGAGGGATTGAAAAGATATTTTTTATTTTCCAGAGTAAACAAAAATCATCTATGAGCAAATCCACAATAGTCTGCCCTCTTAGAGTGTCCGCCATTCCTTGAAATTTATCTTCACTTTCTCTGATCATGAACAAACTCTCCCTGTAACTTTAAAATGATAGTATATTCCCTTTATCATCCCATGTTGAAGGCAATCCCATTTTTACTAGATTTTCAAGCTTGTTGGTAAATGATTCAATATTTCTTTTCACCATTATACATTTATTTTGAGCTTGTTATAGAAAATTTCTTTTTGTGAAAATATTTTCAGCCTCCATCACCATTGTGGTTCTGTCCTCCACACCTTTACTCTTCAATACTTCTCTCGAATTGGATTTTAGGAACTTGATAACTCTGGTAGCAACCCGAGGGCTAGTTCTTAACTCTTGGGATGCTTTCTTTATAGTTTCATTTGCTTCATCTGTCAAAATGATTTGTTCATCAATTATTTTGAATTAATGCCAAATCTTTCCAACTTTAACGATGATTTCATCCAAGATAATGTGTCTGGATCCTATCATATATGGGTTTCCAAATGATTTAATCTGCAATTGTTCAATGTATGTTAGCATCTTTTCTTTCAGCTTCTGGTATTCCCCAATAATTTTATCCTTATCCTTGATTTATTCATTCCGTGTTGAAATTGTTTTCTTCAGCTTTTCAATTTCAACTCCCTCCAAGTTAAAGTCTTCTAATGCTCTTGATAATCCATCTGTTGGATATACAGACTCTGTGTCCAGTGATGAAGAAATTCCTCTCTTCAGGATTTCAATATGATTCTCATCATTTCTATACGGTCTCCCATCTGCATCATATGTTTCAAAATTTGTTCTTTTTCCTTTTGTATCACCTGTAACTATGGAGTTTGAACATGATCTATCCCAAGGATATTGTTCCTTTTATTTAGTGTCTGGGTTTTTGTGTCCCTTGTTTTCATCAACGCTTGCACAAATGCTGCATCTTGTGGATTATCTCCTAGATCCATTACCCACTGTTCTAATTCCTCCACTCTTATTTTCTTAGTTCTATTGGCTAACTTTTCATTTTTCAACTGATTTCTAATCTTTTAATTTATAACTTGTGGCTTCTTTATTCGAAGGGTAGATTTCATCACATCTTTGTTTAAAATCTCTCTAGTTTTTCTATGCAGATCCATTTTATCCAGTGGATGAACTACATTGCGATCAAAATATATGTTTTTAACCTTCTTTTTCTCTTTTGGTTCAAGCACTGCTATATTCAATCTACCCTTGTCATAATCTACAACTAATATCATTCTGGTCTAACATGTCTCTTGGTCAAATATTTTAGTAAGAATGTTTTGTTTAATATTTGCACCCATCTTCCTAGTACCCATGAACTGGTGAACATGATCAATTTGTTTTGATTAATCTATATCCAATGACTCTTTTCATTTTTGACTTTTTGCACTCTGAGGATTTGCTGATGATGACATTTATACCACTACAACATGTTCTTTTATCTGTTGGATCATATTTTCATTGATGCCAATGGTTTGATTGATTGATGTCATTGATTGATTTCAAGTGATTGATTGATGCCAAAGGATTGATTGATTGATGATTGATGTAATGTAATATGTATTTTCATTGATGATAATGCATAGATGAATATGGATCAATGAGGTGTCATTGATATGATGAATATGTATCAATGAGTTGTCATTGATACATGATGAATATGGATCGATGTGGCTTCATTGGTATATGATGCATTGTTGGAAAAATGTATAGATGACTCATTATTTTCTTATCATGATTGATAAGGTGCACAAATGGATGAACTCCAAAGTGGTCCCCTTATGGTGAAATCCCTCACGGGAAGACACTTTTCGGATTGAGTTATCCTAGAAGAATGGTTGGAGGACCCATGCTCTCATTATTGTCTTATCATGATTGATAAGGTGCACAAATGGATGAACTCCAAAGTGGTCCCCTTATGGTGAAATCCCTCATGGGAAGATTCTTTTTGGATTGATTTATCCTAGAAGAATGGTTGGAGGACTCATGCTTGTATGTGGAATAATGACATGTGTTAGCGATAAAAAATGCACTGGCAATTTTTTGAAGAATGATGCCTAATATTGCAGGGAACTTTTGATTACCTTCCCGAGATCCAAATGCATATTTGAAAGCACCATTGGAAATCTTAGGATTTCTAGATGTCGATCGACTATTCAAGCATGTAAAACGGACTCTCCATGACTGAGAAATTTGATTTTAAAAAATATGCGCTTTCACTAGCTAACTCGTCTTGAACTTTGCTAGTTAGTTGGTGAAAGATCTGCTTTTCACCAGCTAAGGAGCGGATTTTTAGGTAAATAAGATGGTGAAAGCCTGTCACAGCCATAATAACCGAATTTTTGCCCAGATCGGGATTTTTTGAGTTTGAATGGTTTGAAACCACTTCAAATGGATAGTTGTTGAATTATCAAGTCTGATTCAAAGGCTAGTTTTGAGGGATAAGGTCAAAAAGAGTTTTTTCAACCACATTTGGCATCTTTTTCAAAGGCAGAATATCAGGGGTTTGAAGACACATCATCCAATTTGAATTTTATCTTTGGAGGACCAAATCAAACAGCCTTGGGAGGCTAAAACTGCACTTCATCAACACTTTACTATTCTTAAAAGATCATCAGATATCAACTGACCTCATCTTGAGGATCTCTTCCTAGTTTTTGTAAATATAGTTTACTTTCTGTTTTTAGAATATTAGATCCATTATTTTAGGATCTAAGAACTGTGATGTAAAGCTATAAAGCTACAGACTTAAGACAGACGAGGGGTTCGATTCTAGATACATTTTGACTATTGTACTAAGGCTCTTATCTTCTAATAGAATCACAGTTTCCTTTTGCCATCAATATCATATTTACTCATACACTGTATTACTCTGTATTTTAATTCAATTTAGTTCAGCTTTTAAGAACGGTCATCTTCTTATAAAGCTCATAAATTCCAATTACAAGACTTCTTACTATCTTGTATGACCCTGCATTCATTGTATTTGGTTATCTTGATTAGTATTCTTCATACCCTGTCCAATTACTCCATCTGATCATTGATTTCTAAAAGCACTGGTTTATTCAAATACTTGATAAGTTGTTCTTCTCATTAGTCACTGAATGATCCCATTGTTCCAAGCATACCTACACATTATATTCTTAAGTTACCAAGCATTCTTAGCCTACAACCCTAAGAAGTTTCTTGGAGTGATAACAAATTGGCACCGTTTCCGGGGAGAGGAGATTGAAGCTCATCTTCCTTGAGAGACGACAAGATCCAGCTTTGATGATAGACAAAGTCTGGACATTATTTGGTTGTAATCATCTATCTGGCGACTCCATGAAGGACGAATTCGGTGGCGACTCCACTGTTCTGAAATCCGTTGGCGACCCCACTGGTATGAAATGAACAAGATCTTATCTAAGAGGTATGCRTTCTGTGATTTTTCAAAAATTGTTGGTTTCCCTAATCSAGTGCCTAGCARAGATGAATGGGAAYGYARCCTTCCCAGATTTCGAGGAGAAGAATGGGAAGTGCCARCTGAACACTTGTTGGATTTTCATGATTTTATTCATCGACTTGAAATTGTACATGAGGATGTTCAKATYCGACTCTTCTTTTTTCTCATTAGAGGGAATTKCTCGTGAATGGTGCCGGTCTCTTCCTAATGCAAGTGTTAGTTCTTTGAYAGATTTCCATTCAGCCTTCAATTCCTTTTGTAAAGATTATTTTCCAGTTGAATATCTTTTTGAAGGATGTTGTGAAGAGTTTTCTTCRTTTCATAAAGMTTTATTTGTTGAAGAAGACATTTACCATGTAGGACARGAGGTRTTSAAGRATAATAGTGACATATCTGACATCATATCAAATGTGTCTGTTGTTTTGAATATTGATCAAAATCAACATGTCTCTTTTGGATGTATTGATGTCGAAGAACCAATGCATATATCAGCAGGAGAAAGTAATAGATCAACATATTTCAGATCTATGGCAAATACTATGAGCAGCCCTCAACTTTCAGATTTGCAGACACAGGAAAATTATAGCAGACATGAAGACTTGAAAGGTGATGAGAAGATTGACAAATCAACAAGTGACAGTGTTGAATCTGCAGTAGATGTTGAGGGTAGCTCTAAATTTTCTGGTTTGCAGGGGCTGGAAGATCTCAGTAGATATTAGGAGGAAGGAGATGAGATGAAAGGTTCAGATCAAAAATCCTTCTTATATGATTCTCTGACAGAGGATGAGAAGTTTGTATTCATCATTGAGACCAGTAATGGTAAAAGAGAGCAGAAAAAATTAGATCAACAATTTATGATGCATGTTTCTTTGTCAGATGTTGAGCACCCAACTTGGTATGAATTTTCAGATCCGATTGCCACTCGTATGGAGATGTTTTGCAGTAAGAAAATTCCAGTTGTTTCCATCATTGAGGTCAAATTTTTTGATTGTATGTTTGATTTTAAATATTATGTTTCAGATCCTATAGTCTGGTTGTCTATAACTTTGCATAAAGTTGCAAGTCAATTTCTTTCTTGGCTGCTATGGAAATCTGCGTTTACCTGACCAAATTTCAGGTTTGTTTAGTAGTAGGAGTAGGTAGAGGAATAAGCTCCTCATACGAGCAATTAGATCTTTTTCAATTGTTGATTTCATGAATAAACAGAGAAAACTGATGATATTGTCAAGCAACTGTGAAGATTGATTTATATACAAACAATTTGGTATGTAAAGAAAGCTTCAAACCAAATGCATACATCAATTTATGTTCTAGGTGATATTGCTGCATCTGCAGCTGCTAATCTAGCATCTAGGTCAGTTGAAGACTGCAAATCTATCAATAGAAAGGCATCCTTTTTAAAAGACTCTTTCAACAACAATCTCAGAGCAAGTAAAAACGTTTTCAAAGGCACCTCTCAAATTTTGCTGGCCAAGTTATAAGAAGAAATCAATGGAACCACCAAAGGAAAGATGTGGGTGGTGTGCTTCATGAAAATCGACTGTAAATTGCTGCAGAGCCTGCTTGCTAAATTTGGCTGCAGGTAATCTCATGGCAGGTGCTGCAAATGTACCTAGTGGTCTTTGTCCAACAAAGAATGGAGAGGGTCATTTCCCTGTTGTTGCAGTGTATATACTACATATTGAAACATATATATATTAAAGCCAAAGCTTGAGTTCACATGTCACAATAACTCAATGTATGAACTAAACAAAGCCTTAGTATCCAGCGCACCAAGCTATGAGATATTGATATACCAAGTCAAACTCCGAATCTAGCCACATCACTCATCAAACTCCAAGTCACACAAATCGACAATCAAGTCGAGTTTAGATGTTAAAACTCAGCGCTAAGTGCCAAGTATACCATATACATTACAACTCATTGATATATTATGAGAGGGCTGGCATTTATAAACTCCAAAAAACATCCAAATATCCTGATGATGGGGAAATATTTGCTGCGAGTAAAATGAAGACAACTGACAGGTGTGTCAGAGATTGTGCAGATGGCGTTCTCCCTTTTTGGATATTTAGTTATAAGTCTGCATACAAACACCGAGTCCAGATGCCCGATTTTGCAGGCAGAATATGTGCACGCAACGAATTTGATGAAGTATAGCTGCGTTCTGGATAGTTTGACAGATGGCGTTCTCCCTTTTTGGATATTCAGTTACAAGTCTGCATACAAACACCGAGTCCATATGCCCAATTTTGCAGGCAAAAGATGTGCACACGGTGGATTTGATGAAGTGTAGCTGCGTTTTGGATAGTTTGACAGGTAATGACATTTCTTGCTTGGCTAATCGATCATGCAAATCATGCCAACAACAACTTGAAGCAAATTGCTTATCTAGAGAAGATGCATATGGTCATGTCCTTGGAATGGTTCCTGTCTGTTGTTAGGTACAGGTTTTTGGTTTCCTTTTGTTCCCCAAAAAACTTTACGGTGAATTTTTGGATGCAGTCACAGATAAAATTGAAAGGGAATTGATTCTTGTTGGTGCAACTAATGCCGAGACAAACCGTAGAAGGGGGTTCCTCAGTGCATTGACAAGCTGGAACAGGCTGGCATTAAGATTTGGGTTTTGACTGGAGGTAAATTGGAAACTGCCATCAATATTGGATTTGCATGCAGTTTGCTGAGACAAAGGATGAAGCAAATACTGATCACATTGGATACACCTGAGATAAATGTAGTAGCACTGGCCATCGGTTATTTCACATTGATACAACATCTACGCATATGGGGCAGTATTGCATTCTGGTATTTGTTTCTTTTTGTATATGGATCTACAATATCGATGACAGCATACAAAGTTCTTGCTGAAGCTTGTGGCCCTAGTCCTATGTGCTGGTTCATTACACTTCTTGTTGTTATCTCTATTCTAGTTCCTTACTCCACATATACATTTTTCGAAATAAGGTTTTTCCTTTCTATCACATCCTTATTTCAATGATCAAGGAATGGAGGTAATTATGAAGACCCGGTGCTAAATAATATTCCAGTGCATAGGATTCATGTCTGTTTTACAACAAGAGTTGAAGCTAGCATCGAGCACTTTAAGAACTTATTTGCGGAACAACCCAGATAATTAGCAAGCTTTCTCAAAGTGGGTGACTTTTAATAGGAGTTTGTTTGAAATAAAGCACAAAGGAATTGCAGAATCCCCAGGTAGGATAATTTCTTGACACAATGTTACGATGTCCTTCCGGAGGGTCTGCATTACAGTTCCTCCACTCATACAATTTCAGGAATGGAAAATTCTATACACCGGAATGGCACCATCTGTGTTTAACAATGTAGTCCATTAACTTATAATGATACAATCTGCCACCAGTACAGTCACAACAAATGGAGGATGATGGCATGGTAGTTGTTCTCAAACATGGAAATATCATTGGTGATTCAAAACAAAATGAGGATGGCCTCTCTACTAGCGTTTCCCCCATGGTCAAATTTTTGTTCCCATCGTTTTCAGAGGCCCCAAAGGATCAACCTTAACGATCAGAAAGCTGAGACAAAAATGCATTTTTGCGATTTTGAAGATCATTTTCAAAACAGAACTTTCACCAGCGCAGAAGGCAAAATTATAACCAGTTAGCTGATGAAAGGCATAGATTTCACCAGCTAACTAGCAAATCTTAAGGCGAAATAGCTGGTGAAACCTGAGATTGGCCAATGAAGGTGTATTTTTGCCCAGATCAAAGTTTTTCTCAACCAAATCTCTTGAAAATGATTTCCAAAGATACATATTGAATTATAGTGTCAAATCTAAGATCCAGTTTTGATGCAAAAGAGTTAGAGGAGGATTTTAAGTTGATTTGACACCTTTTTGGGGGGGCAATAAATCAAGGTTTTTTTCTATACTTAGCAAATTCGAATTTCATCTTTCTCAAGAGTCATCAAATAGCCTTGGAAGGCTTATATGCACTGCACAAGGATTCTACATCATCTGAAGACCATGAAATGTGGAATTGACCTCATTTTGAGGATCATTCCTTATCTTTTGTAAATCAGTTTTGACTTTCTATCTTTAGCATATCTGATCCATTCTTTTAGGATCTGAAAATTGTATTGTAGAGCTATAAAGCTCAAGACATAAGAGGGGCTAAGGGTTGTAGCTTCTAGGAGTGAAATCATAGAAGTCTTTGCCAAGTTTATGATGGTAAAAAAGTAAAGGTTGGAACTTTAGAGTTTATTGTTGATGAAGCAGTCATAGCTACAGCTACAGGGCACAAACAATCTACTGGAGCTAATTGAAAAGATAAATCTTAGAAACAACGTAAAGCTATTGCAAGCTTTTAGAGTACTTTGTCATCCACCTGATGAGTGTACTATTTCTATAATAGTCAACATGGAATTTCCAAAACCAGATGATAAATTGTAAAGGCTGAATGACTCCATGCCCAATACTAAAGGCACAGGGTCTACCAGGTTCTTGGAGACCTCGTAGGGAGGTCTCCATCCCAGTTGGAGCCAGTTGTTAGCGATAAAAAATGCACTGGCAATTTTTTGAAGAATGATGCCTAATCTTGCAGGGAAATTTTGATTACCTTCCCAAGCTCCAAATGTAGATTTGAAAGAACTATTGGAAAGATTAGAATTTATAGATGTCGATCGACTATTCAAGCATGTAAAATGAACTCTCCACAATTGAGAAATTTGATTTTAAAAAATCTGCGCTTTCACTAGCTAACTCGTCTTGAACTTTGCTAGTTAGCTGGTGAAAGCTCTGCTTTTCACCAGCTAAGGAGCAGATTTTTAGGTAAATAAGTTGGTGAAAGCTTGTCATGGCCAGAATAACCAAATTTTTGCCCAGATCGGGATTTTTTGAGTTTGAATGGTTTGAAACCACTTCAAATGGATAGTTGTTGAATTATCAAGTCTGATTCAAAGGCTAGTTTTGAGGGATAAGGTCAAAGAGAGGTTTTTCAACTACATTTGGCATCTTTTTCAAAGGTAGAATATCAGGGGTTTGAAGACACACCATCCAATTCGAATTTTATCTTTGGAGGACCAAATCAAACAACCTTGGGAGGATAAAACTACACTTCATCAACACTTTACTATTCTTAAAAGATCATCAGATATCAACTGACCTCATCTTGAGGATCTCTTCCTAGTTTTTGTAAATATAGTTTACTTTCTGTTTTTAGAATATTAGATCCATTGTTTTAGGATCTGAGAACTGTGATGTAAAGCTATAAAGCTACAGACTTAAGACAAACGGGGGGTTCAATTCTAGATACATTTTGACTATTGTACTAAGGCTCTTATCTTCTAATAGAATCACAGTTTCCTTTTTCCATCAATATCAGATTTACTCATATACTGTATTACTCTGTATTTTAATTCAATTTAGTTCATCTTTTAAGAACTGTCATCTTCTTATAAAGCTCATAAATTCATACCCTGCATTCATTGTATTTGGTTATCTTGATTAGTATTCTTCATACCCTGTCCAATTACTCCATCTGATCATTGATTTCTAAAAGCATTGGTTTATTCGAATACTTGATAAGTTGTTCTTCTCATTAGTCACTGAGTGATCCCATTGTTCCAAGCATACCTACACATTATATTCTTAAGTTACCAATCATTCTTAGCCTACAACCCTAAGAAGTTTCTTGGAGTGATAACAAGATGAAGATCAAGGAAATTATTGGTTAAGCTATCCCAGATGGATAGTTCTTGTCATGCCATTTTCAATGGTATGTGGAATGTCACATAACTCCTCACGGTTTGAGAGTTATGTCCTTACGAAGTTGAAGGAACCCCATATGAAGGCTTGAAGCCCACAAGGTCAAAGAAGTCAAAGTGACCTTAAAAGAAGAAATCATTATTTAAATGATAAAGTATAGTGACCAAGTCAAGAAGATTATTTAAATGATTAAGTGAGGTGACAAAATCAAGAATGAATATTTAAATGATAAAGTAATGGAGAACTTTCTAATTATGAAAAGTGATTAACCCTAAAATGAGGAAAATAGGTTAAATGACCTAGAAATGGGTTAAGTGACCTAGAATAGGTTAAGTAACCTAGAAATGGGTTAAGTGACCTAAAAGAAGAAATCATTATTTAAATGATAATGTAAAGTGACAAAGTCAAGGTGGATTATTTAAATAATAAAGAGAAGTGAAAAAATCAAGAAATGATAAAGTAAGGTGACAAAATCAAGAAGGAATATTTAAATGATAAAGTATTGGAGAACATTTTATTTATGGAAAGTGGTTAACCCTAAAATAAGGAAAATAGGTTAAGTGACCTAGAAATGGGTTAAGTGACCTAAAAATGGGTTAAGTGACCTAGAGGATGAAAGTATAAATAATATAGCAATGGTCTCTTGTAGATCATCTTTTTTGTGGATCAATGGAGAGCTTCTTGTGAGAATATCTTTTGGAGTATTGGTGGAGAGATTCTTGTGAGAGCTTCTTGAGAATTTTTGGTGTGGAACACTGGAGAATATTGAATATATATATAGGTGAATGAGGTAACCAAAGGATATATAAGCTGAATTTCAGAGGGAAGGTGAAAAAAAGAGGGTCAAAATTCAAGGGAGGATAAATTCTTTTGATGATGCTTTCTAAGGTATGTTATTTACAGGTCATCTTACCATTTTCACAATAACTTTTTTGATATAATGATTCAGACCATGATATTGATATTCCATTGAGGAAACATATCCAAGTATCCATGGTAAAAAATTCAGCTTGTGGTTCATTTTATTTTTGGAGATACACTCTGTGGAAAATAGGATTTGTGGCTAGTCTTGAAACTAGTCTAAAACAAGTGTTTCGGGTAAAAACGTCATAACGTATTCATAACAGATCCAAATATAGTGAGAAAGAATGTGTTGGTTAGATTACAGTTTGTAGTATATTGTGTAACAATTTCAGGTTGATTTAAAAAATATTCCGTGTGGGGCACGCTCTCTAGAATAAGCCAGAATTCAACAAGGTATGCCATTTTTGCTATAAATCCTTTTCTGAGAGGTTCCAAGTAGTGAAACCTGGAGGAATTGTATAAAACACACTGAAGAAAATTGTGTTTCAATTTCATATATTTATTCATTACAAGTACAAAGTTATGATTATTTCAATTTAGGGTTGTTGACTAATCCAAAACTAGTCATGGTTGAGACAATCAGTTGATAAGTTGGCACATACATGAGGTGTATAGTTGACGATGTTGGTACATATTGATGAGTCATTGTTGATGGGTAGTTGACACATGATTGGTATATACTTGGTACATGGTTGGATGCACTTGTTTATGGTATAGGTTGATTACAGGTTGTTTGGTACAGGTTGGTGCATGGTTGATGCACTTGTTTATGGTACATATTGATATCTGTTGAGGGTTTTTGCCTCATATTAGTTGGTGCTGAGGGTGTAATATGATTCTTGCATTATAGAGCTGGTGCTCTTGTAGAGTTGTACTCTATTCAGTTGTTGCTGAAAAACCCCAAAGATTGTAGTCCGTAATAAAAAGAAAATTGTACATACATCTTGTGTTCTTTGTGTTCCTTGTGGTGATGACTTGTTGATGATATATTACTGATATATGTTGATGATATATTGCTGATATATGTTTCTGATATGTGTTGAAATTTAACTGGTTATAAATGACAACAATGAGTAATGAGTTAATGGTGATTGTTAACTAAGGAGTTTTGGAAAAAGAGCCCTACACGGTTCACCCCCTTGTCTCAGTGTAGTCGGTGTTTCCAACAATTGGTATCAGAGCGGGCCTTCACTACAAGCCTTAACAATCTTGAAGGAGATCCATAGACACACAAATGGATAATGAAGTACCAATCCTTGATGAGGAAAACTATTCTACTTGGAGAATAGAGATGAGAGTACATTTGAAGACAATGGGAGCAACGATTTAGAATGCAACCATTTGTGGAACTGTTCCTTTGAAGAATAAGTCAAAGTATGCAGCTCAAAGGGAAGGAAAGAAGAATGATGCATTAGCTTTCAAGACCATTCTTAGTGGACTCTCAAGCCCTATCAAAGAGATCATGGGACAATGCACTTCCACCAAGGATCTATGGCTAAAGCTAGAGAAGACATATCAAAGTAAGAACAAGAACGAAGATATTAAAGACCACTCCATCAATATTATGAAAGGTAAAGAATCGTAAAAAACCCTTGATTGTATTATTTCAAAATGTGATCTTGAAAACATTTCAAGTGAAGATAGCACAAAGTAAGATCTCAAAAGTATTTCAAATGAATCTCCAAATACTCTTGATTGCAATGATTCAAAATGTGATGATGTTGAATTTTTCTCAAGTGAAGAAGAAGATCTAGAAACAATTTGTGTAAAACTTGATGGTAGTTATCCCATGGAAAGAATAGAAGAAAATATATTATAACTTCAAAAGGAAGTTGAAGAGGGTTTATATAGATATAAAAGTGATCATTATTATATACACTATAACTATCTTTCGGATAACACTAAGAAGTTTCTAGGAGGATTCAAAGGAACATCTTGAAGTTAAAGGGAATGCTCAAAGAACAAGAAGAGAGCAATGAGACTCATTTAGAAGAAAAGGAAGAAGATATCACAATACTAAAGAATGAAAAAGAAGATATGAAGGTAGATGATGAGATTAGAAAAAGTTTTGAAACTATTGTCCATCTCAAGACTCAAATTGAAGAAGCCAAAAGGGTAGAGGAACTATTGAAGGATCAAATAAATGAAAAGGAAGAGTCGTGTCATAAATTAGAAGATAAAGTTGTTGACCTTAGAAAGAAGGTAGAGAAGTCAAACAAATTCTTGAATAGCTCACAAATCTTGGATGAGATCTTGGAAAGTCAAAGATCACCATATGATAAATCAGGTCTTGGATACAAAGAAAAAGATACACATGCTGAAGCAAGCACCTCAAAGAAGCATGAGGTAAGTCCATCAAAGAAGGAAGACAAGGTTGAAAAACAACCATCTACACAAGGCAAAGAAAATTTTAAAATAACAAAGCAAGGAAGACATCAAGAAGCTATCTTTGGGACACCAAAGCAAAGGTATGAAAGTATTTTTCATGGGCATTGTTATTCATGTAATGAATATGGTCATAAATCTTTTTAATGTAGATCTTATGAAAGAAGATATAATGGAATATTTCATAACACCATAAGTTGTTGGAGATGTGATCAAGTAGGACACATTGTTGTTCACTGTAACACCATGGTCCATGAGATGCTACAACTGTAGTGGATTTGGCCACAAATCCCAGGAGTGATGGAACACAAGAAGAAAGTCTATGATGCAGAATTTGTTGGATTATTGAGAGGGGGGGTGAATCAGTAATAATGTAATTATAATCCTTTTTCTTCAAATGTTATATCAATGTAGAATTATTATCCAATAATGAGCAATAATAAATAAACAATCACACACATGCACAGTACACCAGTGTTTTATGTGGAAACCCAAATCGGGAGAAAACCACATAATGTTTTTTCTTATATGTCTTGAAGAATTACATTCATTGGAAGCACCAACTTCCTTTGTTTTTATCTACAACTGAAAGGAGGCTCCAACCTCCTAGTTTCTCAGGCTACAACCTAAGGGAAGCTCCAACTCCCCAAATCTCTGGCTACAACCAGAAGGAGGCTACAACCCCTAATGTTCTCTGGCTACAACCGGAAGGTGGCTACAACCACCTGTCCTTGCCCCATCCTGCCACCCTGAAGTAGAATTAGAATGATGGAACCACTGTCACACTATCACTGTGAGATATAATGCTATAAACCTGTACCAATAAGTCTGAACCATGCATCAACCTGTACCTCAACCTGTAATCAACCTGTAATCAACTTGTACCATAAAAAAGTGCATCAACCATGCACCAACCTGTAATCAACCTGTACCATAAACAATTGCATCAACCATGCACCAACCTGTAATCAACTTGTACCATAAACAAGTGCATCAACCATGCACCAACCTGTAATCAACCTGTACCATAACCAA
>ML782611.1:865197-947286 GCA_009831015.1 Picea engelmannii
CTCCTCCATCTCTTGAGCTACAGAGATCTCTTCAAGTTCCTGCAAGATGCACGAAAGCTCCTGCAACAATCTCTTCTTCTGTTCCTTCAATCTTGAATCCATTAGTCAATTTTTGTGATTTTTTCTTTTGTTGTAGGGGGTTTTCTAAAAAGCTTTGCAAGTCACACCAAATAACCAATTCTGAAAACTAATTTGCAAACTCACACTTGCTTGAAATGAAATCTGCATACTTGCTAAATGAAATATCCTTCTACTGAGAATGAAAACACGCTTGCTCTATGTAAACTGAAAGCAACAAAAACTCTGCTGAAAGGAAATGGCATCTGCTGAAAAGAAAGGCACTCTGTTCTGAAATGAAGATTACTTCTACTAAATCACATGCACACCCTCTTATACTGATGAACTCTACTGCTGAATCAAATCTATTTGGCAAAACTTCGGAGCCCACTCTCCAATCCTTTTTAGTACCTCCCTGGCAACGACGCCAAAATGTCGAGCTGCAGATATACCATGTTAATCAACATTTAACTGTCAACCCGGGAAGGTAGACTTAGAGGAACCAGCATAGGAAATGCAGGGCTGAAGAGGGGGTTTAAAGGATGCCAAAATAATCTCTGAACTTAAAAGAAACTCCCTGGAAAGAGCTACTGTACCCTACTTTGATCTGTACTACTCGATACTACTCGGTACTAACCGGTACTGTTCTGTATATGCATGTAAAAGATAAACTAAAAACAACTAAGTTCTTGCTACTTATCACTCCACACAACTCAACAACCATCCTATGAAACTTTCTATTGTAATCAAATGAAACTTCTTCATCTCATGAGATACCCAAACTATTTCCTGAATGTTGACCAGTCTAAATGTGAAAACTGAAGGATGAAATCGATGGTTGAAAATAATTAAGTTTCTGCTACTCTTATGCCAAGTGAACTGAACCATTACAACTCATGAACATGACTGAAATTAAACTACTAGAAACTAAACACAATTTCTGAGAAAAAGAACCTACGACCATCTTTCTATTATAACTGAAGATGTACTGCAATCCTGGGCAGGGGGCCCTTCCTATCCAAGTTGCATTGATAGTTAACCATTAATCCATTCTTATAGACAAGCTTCAGAATTAATAAAAAGACAGAAGACTAAAAGAAGAAAATGCGTTCTGGTTCTATTTCATCTACTCAAAAAGATTACATTCCTCCAAGCTGTGTTCTCTATATCAGATATCCCCCCCATCATCTCTCAAGCATAGCGCGTTTCAGATCTCTCTACCTATTTCTCTACATCATTTTCCATCTTTTCTCGAGCATAGAAGCTCTCATATGACGTTTCTTAGATCTCTGGCAATGCATGGCATCTCTTTACATAACGTTCCAGATCTCTGGCAATGCATGGCATCTCTTTACAAACGTTCCAGATCTCTGGCAATGTGTGGCATCTCTTTACAAACGTTCCATATCTCTGGCAATGCATGGATGTGCGCCCTAGATGAATAAGGAGTTACCAAAACGGTTTCCCTACATTATGCACGAATTTAAATACTTTGATGCCAGCTATTGGGTTTTCAAACAAATAGTTTCCCCCCTGCGTTACACATGCACGAATTTATGAGTGTGTTACACATGCACGGATTTAGGAAGTGGCAGAGGGCGCCAACTATTCTGTCAAGGAAAGGTCCAGCTGTAGAGATTCCTCCTCAAATCGCAGAGCACTCTGTTTAGCTTATATTGGCATTTTGCATATTGCCCAATAACCCCAGAAACTGAAGTAAATGATGATCTTAACAAGTTGCACATCTTGAATAATATTGCCGAAAGCATTCCCAAATAAAACACAAACATACCCTAGTCCTCCACTAGCACCACCGGGGATATCAATAACCCCATGTCTTTTTGCAAACCATTTAACAACTTCAACATCATCAGAAGCTCCAGTTGGTAACTTTGCTCCAGAGATAAATTACTCCTTGTCTTCCCTTTACAGCATTTGCACCAAGAGGTGATAGTTCATCCAAATTATATCTTTGTTTTTAAACCCTTTCCTTCACCCATTCAGGGCCAAGCTCCATTGAATACAGAGCAAGCTTTTGTCCAATGATTGAAGCAGTTGTGCTCCAAGGCCTTTGACTTCAGAAGGATATGCAGAAGAGGATTATTGTTGCATTTATAGTTGAATTCTTCACTCATTTGTGGCTTTGGAAGCACTTCATGGTTTCTGTATACAATGGAACATTATGTGTAACAAAACAGAAAGAATGCCATTTGCTAAACAAAAGACTTCAGGAGAGTAAACAATATCCTCAAGAACCAGCAAGAAAATGTTATAAATCCGGAGCCCAACAAAACTATTGAAGAGTACTTTGATGAAGCATGCCATGATAAAGACCCAATCCAAGACGATTCCATTCATGAAGAAAAAATGTCATCATTTTCTCCTCTATCTGATGAAGATGAAATTATCCAAGATCCCCCTAGTCCTGTACATGAAGTAGAGAATATGGTAAGTTGTACTCCTTTATAATATTTTGATGTTGATTCATTTCATAACTTGGAAAGTGATGGATTCTTGCAAGAAACCTTAGATGTTTTAGACCCTTCATGCGATGGTAAAAGTAATGTTGCAGATGAAAATATTTATGATTTTATACATGTTGTGAGATGAAAATGGGATATGAGTTGTTCTAGTTTTGATGGAGATCCTATTTATAACATTGAAGGTTGTTTTCAAATAAATAATATGTAATTGTTGCCTTCAAAACAACCATATGTGATTTCTAATGATGAATGTGTTTGGAAACATGAATATGACATGATCACAGACTTGTTCCAACCACCCGGGGATGGCTCATTATAGTACTCTCATGATGGTTTCAGGTCATACCCTGGATGTTGTGGTATATATCCTTTTGAGCACTTGGATATATCCTATGATGAATACTTTCAATCATTTTTGTGCTCAAAATTTTATGAAAATGAAGTTGTGATTCACCCAAGACAATTGGAACTTCATGCTACATATTTCCGACCATCTTCTTTGTCCTTTCGGGATATGGTCGAGAATTGTGTCTTACGTGATAATTTGTCCAAAGGGAAGGTATGTTTTCAACTTAAGGATTGTTATGTGAATTTTCAGATACCCATGCAACATGCCTTGTATTGGGAGAAAAAATATTTCTTAAAGCCTAAAAGTCTCCCCTATATTCCACCTTCTTCTTTTATGGGAAACTGTAAGGTTTTATTTAAATTTCTTCTCATCCCTTCTCAATTTTTGGGGAATAGCCTTGTATCTAAAGATGAGGATGAACCTTTGTCTCTTTGTCATAGCCCTATCCAAGGATGGATAGAAAAATCTCGTGAGGATGCTTGTTTTCATGGTTATGTCACTCCCTCCCACCTCCATGAGTTTAATTCTATGATTGAGTGTGGTGTAGTTTTTTTTCCAGATCATGACCATTTTGTGCTTGATTTATCTATGATATGGTTCATAATAAAGCACAAGTGTAGACATTATGATAGAATGTTGGGATGGATTTATTGGTTATATGACCTCACTTAGATTTTGTTTTCTTAGCTTAGGTAGGTTAGGTAGGTCATTTTAATCCTTGCATCCCATTTTATATATTTCCATCACGCATTCATAATTGCATAGTCTTACATTCATATTTCAGTATACTAACGCCGGTGGACCACATCCTCTTGCCTTTACTACTAAAGTTCTAGTGTTGTTAGAAGTGGTTGCAAGATTGCATGTATTGGATAACCAGAGATGTTGAGGTTCTCATTTGCTCTATGGTGAGCACATTTCCCCATGTTGGAGCCAGATGTTACCCCCATTGCCTAGGGGTAACTGGAGGAGATCATGTCTCATGGCCCACAATGAAGATAATGATCTTGTTGATGATGTGATCAACATGTCCACCATAGTATCCCAAAATCCTCCCTAAGATTGCCTCTTCTACTTTGGATTATCCAAGCTCATAACATCTAGTCAACTCAATGTATGGGAAATGGTAAGCCAACATCACCATGAGGTATGTTAGTTCTTATTTCATACAAAGTGTTATGCTTAAATTACTAGGCATGTGAATGAGGATAATTGGTTGAAGTTGGATAATGGATCATAATCTCAAGAATTTATGTGTGTTTCCTTATTTCACCTTGGTGGCAAACATATGTGCCCTAGTCCCATGTTGTCACCCCCAAGGAAAAGGGGTACTACTGAGGGGCCCTCACAAGGGCAACGTTCTATTTCCTCACCATAATTAAAACTTACCATCCTGGAGCCTGTCATAATGTACTAAACTTCAGTAATGGGTCCTTGTCCATTCTCTCATGAGAATAGGGGATAAAGGCCTAGAAGTTGATTGCAACTACTAGGAAAATAAGAATAAATAAAGAATAATTCTAAAGAAAGAAAGAGAGAATAGAAAAGGACTCTTAAAATCTAGTCCATCCTTGAGCTCTACCCTTTCCATATTCACCCCAGTCCCAAAGCAGTGATGCTATAGCTTGAAGCCTTATAAATGGAACCTACAAATATGATATGAGGATAATGAAAATGTAGATTAAGGGGTTTGGAAAACCATAGCACTTAGAAAGTGGTAACTCAAGAGAAATCAAATCCTCCACAAAGGCACTCATAGAAATGGATTCAATGGCATCATAAGACATGAAGTAAGCCCAACATGTACCACTATCACACTTACTCTTGAAGGTTTCTTTTCTTTCAATGTTTCCTTGGGACATATCCCTCTACTTGGGTTTTTTCTTTCACTATTTTATTTGGCACATACAATAGGGTCAGATGAAGGTCCTCCCATATTAAAACTTTCCAACTTACATAAAGTTCTGAGCTAATGTGAAATTTGAAAGGGATACTTGATGTGAATTATTTATGTGGCTTATATCTTAAGTAACAAATTACTTTCTATGATCTAAAGAATGGTATATTTTATGAACATTCACTTCACTTGATCTCATACTTTATTTTGATTTGGATGCCCCTAATATGGTACTTTGAAGGACGCCCCATGATTTCATCTAGGACATTGTTCCTTTACTACAAGACATAGCATGTGTGATGTAGAGAATTCAGTCACAAAGTGGCTTGACACACTTAGATACTAGATATCACATTTTATAGACCTTGGATGACGTACAAATAGGATTTTTTATGCTATATGTGGTCATGGTGGCATAGATATGGGCATGAATCCCACACCTTAGGATCTACACACTAGAGACTATCATGCATTGGATGGAGGACGTTGCACTGGGAGATGATTGGATGAGACATAAATATGACATACACCCTTCTCCTCCTTGAACATTATCCTTTACAACTATGATGACATCATGCTAAGGTTTGATGCATATGATGGAGTTTGCTTCCACTTGGACACCCCATGATGTGACATAGAACTTGAGGATGGTCTTCACCTTGCTACACTCCTTGATGATGCCTCATGGAATTTGGAGGAATTCTTCATGCCCTTGAGGGATTGACATCACCACATGTGTACCAAGGCCTCTCTATGTATTATTTTCATATTTTGATATTTATAGAGGCTATTATGAGAGGTCGCCCCCACTTATAACATGAATTATTGACATTTGTGGATAATTGAGCTCTAGGGTTTCCTTATAAATAAGGATAATGGTACAAATTATTTTCATCATCATTTCACTCCAAAAACTTTTGTGGGAGGGCTCTCTAAAAGTTTCACTTTATCTTTTTATCTTCTTGTGTCTAGTGCACACCTCTTGGAGAAGGATTATTTTATGGATTATTTCATTTCTTCGATGATATCTTGTTGTAACTAGGGTTTTATTGGCATATAAACTTGAATGAGTAAGTAATTTTATTTAAGTTAATGTGTTTTCTCATGATATCATGTGATAATTTCTATGTTGTTGCATGCTACTTTGTTCTAAGTAAACCCTAGGAAGGAGACAAAAGGGTTTCTCTCCTTCTACACTTTTGTTTGTCCAAGTTTTGATTAAGGCATTATTATACTAGTCTCTTGCTAGGGTTCAAATACCTAAGTCCCAAGAGAGGTTGCACCTTAGGTTTTCATCCTATTCCATCTTGATCCTTGACTTATGTTATCTAGAAGAGGGAAAATGACATATAGGGCCCAAGAGAGGTTGCATCCTAGAAATCATTTTCTTGTAAGTTTTAGCACTAAGGATGAAGAGAGGTTGCACCTTATGGTTGAACTTCATCCTTCTTGAGTATCTAGTTCATTCTTCAAATGCTGCACGCTTGACTCCATAATCCCTATAAAATTAAACAACACTAGTCTAGAGTTCTCTTTGTGGTGAAAATACTCTTAGAATTAGCACACTCTCTCTCCAAACGATTTGACTAACTTCACTAAATCTAACTTTGGAAAACAAATCATATTTATTGTTTCTCTATAGATGTTTTCTACAATCACTAGGATTTGATTTTATTGCTGCATACTTACGTAAAATAGTGGCTAAAGATAATCAAAATCATATTCTAGAAATTGGATGTTATTGCACACGTTTAAGGCTTAATTCTCATGGTAAATTAATATACTTCTAGGTACATTTTCCTATTGTTGTTAGAAAAGATTGATTGTTGTTATACATTGTCTTAGTCTTTTAATTTAAAACATTAATTGGTTTGTTTGATTACCTAGTGTCTAAGAGGTCATTTATGAGATATATAACTTTGTAATTATATATATTATTCTTTGAATTGTTTATTGTCTCGTACAACCGAACCAATTGCCTCGTTATATTCCTTACCTCTCCTAGACCTAGACCTAACACTTAGGTGACCAGGAGAAGGGGATGTAGCCTAGGCCAACCTTTATACTTGATCCCTTGAGGTCATTAGGGAAGCCTCCCTTTTGTTTGAACTCTTCCATCACTAAAACGAGGGAAGTATCTATGTAGGTGATAGTGGATTTTTTTTTTTTTTTTTAACAAAGATAGGTATCTTGTGGAGGATTTGTAAAAGTAAAAATCTTGTGATAATGTTTTGGTGTCATTTCCCAATAGGATATAGTCATCCTTCCTACAAATTTTCTTTGGTAAGTTTATCCCAAATCCTATTTCCTCAAGCTTACCTGTCGACTCCATTAAGGGTAGAATCCCTTTGTTTATCCTCGACGATCCTTGCCTAAAAGAGATCATATGGTGACTCCAAGTGTATCTTTTGAAGTATCATTTTACTCTAAACTTAGTAAAGTTTCATATTCTTGAGTGATGGAATCATGGCACTATGGGAGAGAATCTATCCTTATATTGACTTTGAGAACATCCCTAGATACTGAAATGAGTTTGACATAATATGGGTAGAAATCCCTCCAAAATTAAAAGGTTTTCATGTCACTTATGTTGTAGAATTATTGAAGTACATACATGAAATAAAAGTGGAACATAAGGATGTATAATTAAAATTGTCCATAAATTCCTTGCCATTGGAAATACGAGGTTGTATCAAGGTTTGTTGAAAACCCAAAAGTATATATTCTCTAATTGATCTCATCAACAAGTTTCTTGAATTTTGGAGCCCACAATTCCAAACATATGAAAACATTTTTCAGGAGCTCGCAATAGCCCTTGAATAAGAAGGTTTATTCCCGAACATTTTTATAGAGGACCTTAGGGAAGCACACCGTGCTCAATAATAAGACTCTGTTGGAAATGCTTATCTGCATGAAGATGAGACATTGTTACTAAACCCACCAATTGATGAATTTGAAGAGGAGAAAGAACCACCTCATGATTTCATTGAAAACAAGGAAGACTTGACTAAATAAGGAGATCCTGAAGAGGTGACTCATGAGGAAGGTTACCAAGTACACAAAGTAGAACATGGGTTGATTTATGAACCTATTAATTTTTTTTTTGATGAAGCTAACCATGTTGAAGTCCCAAACCATGAAGAGGCTCTTCTTGAATACAAGACATCGACATTTACTCCTTTATCTGGTGAAGATAAGTTATCCTAGCTCCCATTCCTCTTGCACACGAAGAAGAGAAAATGGTAATATGTACTCCTTTCCAAGTTTTTGATGTTGATTCATTTCATTACTCGAAAATTGATGGATTCTTGGAGGAACCCTTGGATGTTTTAGACCCTTCATGTGATGGTCAAAGTAATGATGCAATTAAAATATTGATTATTTTATACATGTCGGGAGACACAAATGGGATATGAATTGTTCCAATTTTGATGGAGATCCTGTTTATGACATTGAAGGTTGTTTTCAAATGAATAATATGGAATTGTTTCCTTCATAACAACCATACATGATTGCTAATGATGTAGATTTTTGGCAACATGTAGATGAAATGATCACAAACTTGTTCGAACCACCCGGGGATGGATCATTACAACACTCTCATGATGGTTTCTGGTCATGCTCTGGAGGTTGTTATATATATCATTTTGAGCACTTGGATATATCATATGAATGACACTTTCAACCATTTTGGTACTCAAAATTTGATGAAAATGAAGTTGTGATTCACTCAATACAATTGGAACTTCATGCTATAGATTTTTAGCCATCTTCTTTGTCCTTTTGGGTTCCAGTCGGGAATCGTGTCTTACGTGATGATTTGTCCAAATGGAAGGGATGTTTTAAACTAAAGGATTGTTGCATGAATTTTAAGATATAGATGAAACATGCCTTGGATTAGGAGAAAATATTTTTCTCTAAGCCTAAAAGTCTCCCCGATATTCCATCTTCTTCTTTTATGGGAAAATGCAAGGTTTTCTTTAGATTTCTTCTCATCCCTTTTCAATCTTCGAGGAATAGCTTTGTAGTTGAAGATGAGGATCAACCTTTGTCTCTTTGTTATAGCCATGTCCAAGGATGGATATTTAGATTTTAACCTTGTACAATAATTTACTGCAAACAAATTTTCAATAAAAGAACAGAAAAGATGCAATGGAAAATAAACACATTACAAAGATATTTTTCCGTGGAAACCAAAACCGGGAAAACCAAAATATTCTATATTCATTCACATCATACATTGTTTACAATATAATATACATATAGGATCCATCGACATCCAAAACCCTAATCCAATGACCTGGATTAGTCAACAACCCTAATTCCTTAACCGAAAATAGAAAACCATCGATGAAAAACCATGTGTCGAAAAACCGCCCAAAAATGGACACAAAAACCAAGATTTTTTTTTTGGGGGGGTTGCTACCCCGAAACCCCCGTGTAGGGGGGATCCACCCCCCTACAAAACCCCGAGGGTGGGCCTATATGTCCCCCTTCTTACCCCCCTGTGCGCCTGATGCAACATAGGCAATACATATAGTCTTACAAAGAATATAACACATATCCAACATGATAGGCCAAGCTTGTGAGGATTCTTCTTGTCATGATTTTGTCCCTCCCTCCCACCTCCATGATTGAGTGTGGTTTAGTGTTTTTTTCATATCATGACCATTTTGTGCTTGATTTATCTATGATATGGTTCATAATAAAATAAAGGGGTAGACAATCTAATAGAAAGGTGGGATGGATTTATTGGTTATATGACTTTACTTAGATTTCCTTGTCTTAAGCTTAGGTAGGATAGGTAGGTCATTTGAATCCTTGCATCTCATTGTATATATTTGCATCATGCATTCATAATAGTATAGTCTTACATTAATCTTCCATCAACATCCTTTATTTTTTATTTTTATTTCTTTATTATGCATTCATGTTTCTTTAGTTTGATTTTTGAAAAACACAATTTTTTTTCTTTCAAGTATGATTTCAGTATACTAACCCCGGTGGATAACATCCTCCCACCTTTTCTATTGAAGTGCTAGTGTTGTTAGAAGTGGATTGCATGTATTGGACAACCAGAGATGTTGAGGTTCTCATGTGCTCTATGGTGAACACATGTCCCCATGTTGGAGCCATATGTTACCCCTAGCCTATGAATAACTAGAGGATATCATGTCTCATGGCCCACATTGAAGATAATTATACCATTGATGATGACGATCAACATGTCCACGATAGCATCCTAGTATCCCCCCCTAGATTGCCTCTTCTACTTTGGATAAAAAAAGATCATCTAGTCAACTCAATGTATGGGAAATGATAAGCCAACATCACCATGTGGTATGTTAGTCCTTCTTCCATAAGAAGTGTTGTGATTAAATTACTAGGCATTTGGATGAGGATCATTTTTTGAAGTTGGATAATGGATCATAAGCTCAAGAAGTTATGTTTGTTTCCTTGTTTCACCTTTGGTGGCAAGCATTTGTGCCCCAGTCTCGTGTTGTCACCCCCAAGGAAAAGGGGTACTATTGGGGGCCCTCAAAAGGGTAACATTTAGTTTCCCCGCCATACTTAACACTTACCATCCTGGATCCTATCGCAATGTACTAAACTTAGATAATGGGTTCTTGTCCATTCTCTCATGAGAAGAGGGGATAAAGGCCTAGAGGTTGATTGTAACTTCTAGTAAAAGAATAATAAAGAAATAATAATGCTAAAGAAAGAAAGAGAAAATAACAAATGACTCTCAAAATCTAGTCCATACTTGAGCTCTACCCTTTCCGCGTTCACCTCGATCTTAAAGTGGTGATGCTATAGCTTGAGACCTTATAAATGGGACTTGCAAATATGATAAGAGGACAATAAAAAGGTAGATTAAGGGGTTTATAAAAATGTATCATTTATAAAGTGGTAACTTAAGAGCAAGTGCACCCTCCACAAAGGCGCTCATAGAAATGGATTTAGTGACACCATAAGAAATGAAGTAATCCCAACATGTACCACAATCACACTCACTTTTGAAGGGTTCTTTTCTTTCAATGTTTCCCCTGGGACATATCCCTCTAATTGGGTATTTTATTTCACTATTTTGGTTGGCACACCTAATAGGGTAAGATGAAGGTCCTCCCATATTCAAACTTGCCAACTTATATAAAGTCCTAAGCTAATGTGAAATTTGAAAGGGAAACTTGATGTGAATTATTTATGTGGCTTATATATTAAGTAAAAGATTATTTTTTATGATCTAAAGTATGGTATATCTTATGAACATTGGATTTACTTGATCTCATACTTTGTTTTGATTTGGATTCTCCTGTCATGGTACTTTCAAGGACGCCTTGAGATTTCACCCAAGAGATTTTTCCTTTGCTACAAGACATGGCACATGTGATGAAGATCATTGAGTCACCCAACAACTTGACACACTCAGATACTGTCTCTCACATATTTTGGAACTTTGATGATGGGCATATATGTTTGTTTATGCTATATTTAGTCATGGTGGCACAAATATGGGCAGGAATCCCACACCCATGGTTCTACACCCCAGAGGCTATCATGCATTGGATGGAGGAAATTGAACAGAGAGATGATTGGATGGCACACAAATATCATGACATACACCCTCCTCCTCCTAAAACATCGTCCTTTACACCTTGTACATTGGGAATTTAGATGATGACATCATGCTAGAGTTTGATGAAGATAATGGGGTTTACTGCCACTTGGACACCCCATGATGTGACATGGCACTTGAGGATGGTATTCACCTTGCTACACTCCTTGATGATTCCACATGGCCTTTCGAGGCCTTTTCCATCCCCTTGAAGGTTTGATGTCACCAAACGTGTGACCTTTCTATATATTATTTTCATATTTTGATATTTGTAGAGACTATTATGAGGGGTCGAACCCACTTGTAATATAACTTATTGACTTTTGTGGAAATTTTAGAGCTAGGATTTCCTTATAAATAAGGCTAGCTCTCCAACTTATTTTCATCATCACTTCATTCCACACACTTGTGTGGAAGATCCCTCTAACAGTTTTGCTCTACCTTTTTTTCTTCTTGGATCTAGTGGCCATCTCTTGGAGAAGGATTATTTTGTGGATGCTTGAATTTCTTGGATGATATCTTGTTGCAACTAGGGTTTTATTAGCATAGAAAATTGAATGAGTAAGAAATTTTATTTAAGTTAATATTTTCTCATGATATGATGTGATAATTGATATCTTGTTGCATGTTACTTTGTTCTAATTAAACCCTAGGAAGTAGACATAAGGGTTTCTCTCCATCTACACTTTTGTTTGTCCAAGTTTTGGTTAAGGCATTAAGAGACCTAGTCTCTTACTAGGGTTCAAATACCTAAGTCCCAAGAGAGGTTACACCTTAGGGTTTTGATCATATTCCATCTTGATCCTTGACCTAGGTTATATAGAAGAGGGAAAACAACATCTAGGGCCCAAGATGGGTTTCACCTTAGAAATCATTTTCTTGCAAGTTTTATCCATAAGGCCCAAGAGAGGTTGCACCTTAGGGTTGAACTTCATCCTTATTTAGTATCTAGTTCAATCTTCAATTGTTGCATGAGTGACTCCATAAACCATAAAAATGTCGACACTAGTCTAGAGTTCTATTTGTGGTGAAAATACTCTTAGAATTAACGCTCTCTCTCCAACAAATTTAACTAACTTCACTAACTCTAGCTTTGGAAAAAATATCATATTTATTGTTGTTGTTATATATGTTTTATATAGTCACTCGGGTTTGATTTTATTGTTGCACACTTACTTAAAATAGTGGATAAGGACACTCAAAATCACAGTCTAGCAATTGGATGTTATTGCACGTGTTGAAGGCTTAATTATCATGCTAAATTGTTGTATCTCTGGGTACTTTTTCCTATTGTTGTTACAAAATATTGTTTTTTGTTATACATTTTCTTATTATTGTAATTTGCAACAACAATTGGTTTATTTGATTACCTAGTGTTTGAGAGGTCATTAATGAGCTATATAAATTGGTAATTGTCTATATTATGCTTTGGATTGTTTATTGTCTCGTAGAGATGAACAAATAGCCTCAATATTTTCCTTACCTCTCCTAGACCTAGACCTAACACTTAGGTGACCAAGATAGGGGTTGTAGGCTTGGTCAATATTTATATTTGATCCGTTGAGGTCACTAGGGAATCCTCCATTGTGTTGGACCTCTTCCATCGATAAAATGAGGGAAGTCTCTACTTAGGTGATAATGGTAGAAACTTCTAGTTGTTACATATATAGGTATCTTATGGAGGCTTTGAAAAAGTACAAATCTCGTGATAATATTTCTGCGTCGTTGTCGGGGAGGATTGAGTCATCCTTCCTACAAACTTTTTTTGGTAATATTATCCCAAATCTTATTTCCTCTATATTATCTGACAACTCCATTAAGGGAAGAATCCCTTTGTTTATCCTCGATGATCCTTGCCTAAAAGAGATCATCTGGCGAATCCACTCATGTATTTTGAAGTATCATTTTATTATCAACTTAGTGAAGTTGCATAGTATCGAGTGATGGAATCATGGCACCATGGGAAATAATGTATTTTTATATTGACTTTGATAACATCCCTAGATATCAAAATGAGTTTGATAGAATATGGCTAGAAATCCCTACAAAATTCAAAGGTTTCCATTTCACTTATGTTGTAGAATTCTTGAAGTACATACTAGAAATAAAAGTGGGACATCAAGATGTACAATTAAAATTGTTCATACATTCCTTGCCATTGAAATATGAGTTTGGATCAAGGATTGTTGCAAACCTAAAAGTATATATTCTCTCATAGGTCTCATCAACAAGTTTCTTGACTTTTGGAGCCCACAATTCCAAACATATGAACACATTCTTTAGGATCTCGCAATATCCCTTGAAGAAGGTTTCTTCCCAGACCTTCTTATAGAGGACCTTAGGGAAGAACACCATGCTCAAGAAGAAGAATTTGTTGGGAATTTTCATTTTCATGAAGATGAGACATTGGTAATAGCCCCACCAATTGATGAATTTGAAGAGGAGTAAGAACCACCTTATGATTCCATTGAAAACAATGAATACTTGACAAAAGAACGAGAGCATGAAGAGATGACTCACGAAGAAGGTCACCAAGTAAACAAAAGAGAACATGAGCTACTTTATGAACCTATTGAAGAACACTTTGATGAAGCACGCCATGTTGAATACCCAATCGATGAAGAGGCCCTTCATGAAGACAAGACATAGACATTTTCTCCTCTATCTGATAAAGATGAAGTTATCCATGCTCCCATTCCTCCTGCACATGAAGAGAATGTGGTAAGTTGTACTCCTATCCAAGTTTTTGATGTTGATTCATTTTATAACTCAGAAAGTGATCGATTCTTGGAGGAACCCTTGGATGTTTTAGATCCTTCATGTGATGGTAAAATTAATGATGCAATTGAAAATATTGATGATTTTATACATGTTGGGAGGCACAAATGGGATATGAGTTGTTCTAGTTTTGATAGAGATCCCATTTACGACATCAAAGTTTGTTTTCAAATAAATAATATGGAATTGTTTCCTTTGGAACAACCATATGTGATTGCTAATGATGCAGATATTTGGAAACATGAAGATGACATGATCACAAACTTGTTCCAACCACCCGGGGATGGCTCATTACAACATTGTCATGATGGTTTCTGGTCATACCCTAGAGGTTGTGATATATATCCTTTTGAGCACTCATATATATCCTATGAAGAAGACTTTAAACCATTTTGGTGCTCAAACTTTGATGAAATTGAAGTTGCTATTTGCTCAGGACAATTGGAACTTCATGCTACAATTTTTCAGCGATCTTCTTTGTCCTTTCAAGATCCGGTTGGGAATCATGTCTTATGTGATGATTTTTCCAAAGGGTGGGGATGTTTTCAAATTAATGATTGTTGCATGAATTTTTTGATACACATGCAACATTCCTTGGATTGCGAGCAAATATATTTATCTAAGCCTAAAAGACTTCCCTATATTTCATCTTCTTCTTTTATGAGCAATTACAAGGTTTTTTTTAGATTTCTTCTCATCCCCTCTCAATCTTCGGGGAATATCCTTGTAGTTGAAGAAGAGGATCAAACTTCATCTATTTTTCATAGCCCTATCCAAGGATGGATAGGAAAATATCATGAGGATGTTTCATTTCATGATTCTGTCCCTCCCTCCTGTCTCCATGAGTTGAATTCTATGATTGAGTTTGGTGTAGTGTTTGTTTAAGCTCATGACCATTTTGTTCTTGATTTATATATGATATGGTTTAGAATAAATAATATGGGTAGACATTCTGATAGAATGTTGGGATGACTTTATTGGTTAGATTACTTCACTTATATTTCTTTATCTTATCTTAGGTGGGTCATTTGCATCCTTGCATCTCATTGTTTATATTTGCATCATTGATTCATAATAGTATATTCTTACATTAATCTTGAATAATCATCCTTTAATTGTTATTCTTATTGATTTATTATGAATTTTTGTTTCTTTAGTTTGATTTTTGAAAAGTGCCAAAAAAAAATTCTTTCTAGCATATGATTTCAGTATACTAACCCGGGTGCATCGCATCCTCCCACCTCTGCTACTGAAGTGCTAGTGTTGTTAGAAGTGGTTGCAGGGTTGCAGGTCTTTGAAAACCAGATATGATGAGGTTATCATGTGATATACGATGAGAATATGTCCCCATGTTGAAGCCAGATGTTACCCCCCCCCCTCCCCCCAGCCTAGGGGTAACTAGAGGAGATCGTGTCTCATGGCCCACAATGAACATAGTGATCTTGTTGATGATGAAGATCAACATGTCCACGATAGCAGACCAACAACATGCCTTAGATTGCCTCTTCTACTTTGGATCAACCAAGCTCATCACATCAAGTCAAGTCAGTGTATGGGAAATGGTAAGCTAGCGTCACCATGAGGCATATTAGTCCTTCTTTCATACAAAGTGTTGTTATTAAATTAATAAGCATGTGAATGAGGATCATTGGTTGAATTTGGATAATGAATTGTAAGCTCAATAGGTTATGCTTGCTTCCTTGTTTCACCTTGGTGGACAACATCTATTCCCTAGTCCTTTGTTTTCACCCCCAAGGAAAAGGGGTACTATTAGGGGGCCCTCACAAAGGTAACATTATGTTTCCCCACCATACTTAACACTTACCATCCTAGAGCCTGTGACAATGTACTAAACTTGGTAATTGTTCATGTTCCATTTTCTCATATGAAGAGGGGATAAAGGCCTAGAGGTTGATTACAACTACAAACAAAAGAAGAATAAAGGAAGAATAATGCTAAAGAAATAAAGAGAAAATAGCAGAGAACTCTCAAAATTCAATCCATACTTGAGCTCTGCCCTTTTTGTATTTGCCTTAGTCCCAAATTATAAAGTGGACATACAAATATGATAAGAGAACAATAAAAAGGAAGATTAAGGGGTTTGGAAAAATGTATCACTTAGAAAGTGGTAACTCAAGAGAAAGTGTACCCTCTACAAAGGCGCTCATAGAAATGGATTTAATGACACCATGGTCCATGAAGTAAGACCAACACGTACCACTACCACACTTACTCTTGAAGGGTTATTTTTTTTTCACTATTTCCCTCGGGACATATCCCTCTACTTGGGTCTTTTATTTCACTATTTTAGTTGGAACACCTAATAGGGTCAATTTCAAGTCCTCCCATATTCAAACTTTCCAACTTACATAAAGTCCCAAGCTAATGTGAAATTTGAAAGGGATACTTGATGTGAATTATTTATGTGGCTTATATATTAAGTAACAACTTACTTTGTATGATCTAAATATTGGTGTATCTTATAAAAATCATCTTTACTTGATCTCATACTTGTTTTGATTTGTATGCCCCTAACATGGTACTTTGAAGGATGCCTGAGGATTTCACCCAGGACATTGTGCCTTTACTGCAAGACATGGCACCTGTGATGCATAACATTGATCACTTAGTGGCTTGACACACCCAAATACTATCTCTCACATATTCTAGTCCTTTGATGACCTCCATATAGGCTTGTTTATGCTAGATTTGGTCATGGTGGCACAAAGATGGGAAGGAAGCCCACACCGTAGGATCTGAACCCTAGAGAATATCATGCATTGGATGGAGGACGTTTCACTGGGAGATGATTGGATGACGCACATAGATGACATACACCCTTCTCCTCCTTGGACACTATCCTTTACACCTTGGATGATGGACATGTATATGATGACACCATGATAGGGTTCGATGGAGATGATGGGGTTTGCTACTAGTTAGAAACCCCATGATGTGATATGACACTTGAGAATGGTATTCACCTTGCTACACTCCTTGATGATTCCACATGGCCTTTGGAGGAATTATACATGCTCTTGAGGGTTTGACGTCACCACATGTGTGACCTTTATATGTATTATTTTCATATTTCAATATTTGTAGAGGATATTATGAGGGGTCAGCCCCACTTATAACATGAATTATTGAATTTTGTGGAATATTGAGTGCTAGGATTTCCTTATTGTTATAGAAAGATTTTCCTCACCCTATGCAATCTTGCACATAGGTCCTTTTTCCATTTCCCTATGCAGAATTTTCGTCCCTTTTTGCAAATCCCAGAGCTAAAAATACATTTTTTCCACATGTACGCACCTTGCCTACTATACAACATGCGTATATGCAAGTTGACCACTACAACACGCATACATTTGGATTTGTGCCCAAAAATGAAAAATGGTGTCGGGTTTCCATGTCACGATAGGATATCAATGATCCTTGGCCTTCCATATACTGGAAATGTTCTGAATCGACCCTTCAGTTCCATTTGAAGGCTATAAATGGGTTGATTCCAAGCTATGGAAAAGAGGAGAAATAATTCAACTTTGAGAGCAAAGTTACTCTGGAGAAATTGTTCACTTCATATTGAGTCTGCATCCCTTTGTCCTTTAAGTCTGAACACAGTGTTCAACCCCCAAGCTCTTCCCTTATTGATTGAGAACTTCATTGTCTCTCTTCTATGAGCTTGCCTTTGGTGGAGGATTGAAGTGTTGGAGGCCCAGCTGGAAGGAACTTAGTTTCTCGGTTCTGAACCATGCCGACACGAAATTCTGTATCTTTTTCACTTCTGCTGATCATATATTAATAGAAATACTCTTTTCCCATCCAATTGATATCTTGAAAATATTTGAATTATTATTCCACGGGCATATTTGTTATGTATATTAATGGATTATGCTATTGAATGTGCTAACATCATATATTATCACCATATGCTTGGTTGTTGAGGACTAGTTGCAAGTATATTACTTTGGGTCAAGTGCTCAACAGTGGAATTCATTGAACGTCTGGACGAGGTAGGCCTTTTATCTTGTCTTTCTATCATATTTGTTTACATAGCATACTTGATAATAGAATCGATTTCTGTAGTCATTTTCGTCTGTTGTGGTTTTCCCTAGCCATTGAGAGATTTTTCTCGTAACAGAATTGGCGACCATACTGGGGATTGAATCTTCTTTCTTAGGGTTTGGAGTGTTTTTCTCCTTAGATTTCTCTTGTTCATGTTGTGTTTCTTGTCGTATCATTTCTTGACATCCTCTATTCACTCTAGGTCCGAGTCTTTCAACCTTCTCCTTTGACTAGCTATGTTTTTGAAACATATACGCAGGTTTTTTCTTGACAGTCACGTATCTACGCGTGCTGTCCTTCTGCAAGCTGCGTACATATGCGATGTTTCCTTGAACAATTGCGTACATCAACCTGTTTTTCTTTTTTGCTAGGTTTGGTGGTTGTTGGGTAGGTTTTGATGATTGTTGAGTCTTCTTAGGTCTCTGTAGTGACTGTTAAGTGTCTGTGGGATGACAGGAAACTTGTCTTTGGTTGAATTTTTGGGTGGAGTATTTCTAATCACCTTTTCATTTTGATTGTCCTTGTACATTGGGTTGGGTGTTTTTCCCCTTGGTATCCTACTTGAGTTGTCTCTTTCTATACACAATATAGTCTTTATATATCAAGCTACTGTTCATTCCATGCATTTTCATTTTTCTTATATTGAAAATACAACAATATTAGGCATTTTGCATTGATTGGAATTTTGATCTTTTGAGTCTCTGTCATTTAGATTCGTGCATACAAAGAAAGATTGCATTTTTATTTCAGAATTGCAGAGTTGAAATTGAAAATTGCATTGTTTTAAGAAGCATATCATTCATTGAAAATTGAAGTTAGGAATTTGCATTGTATTCATACTTACTTTACTTTCTGAGTCATAACATCATGAGTTTCACTACCATACCTTTTTGAGTAAGCACGACCATTAAAATTAACGCTATAATTTAAAATTGATTACTCACAATTTTATTTTCTAGGGTGCACAAACTAGCTTAGGATTTAGTGCCTTCACATATGATTTTGTGAGTAAAATTCTCCAAGGCTATTAAATCAACATATGTGTCTGAATAAGGGAGTGGATAAATCCATTGTATAATCGGTAATATCAGGAGGCTTCACTTACATTGGAGTTAATCATGAGGTCACGCGAGGTTGGTTGAAGGGATATCCCCCTGATACTGTCTTAGCATCAGAGATATTTCTGGGGATCTATTCATATCTGGGGATCTTGCTAGTGCCCTTACCTCCGTGAGAGGCGATACTTTCAAGGTTTTGGGCTTTTCTACCCTTTCCATATGGTGGACCTGACTTACGACTGCTCGCCTGTGCATCGGTTATACATTGGTTTCTTAGTTTCTTTACTTAAGTGCCACATAGGTTACTTGCATGGGTTATTCTGCAGGTACCCTGGGTCAGATAAGGGTCAAACATCACACAACCTTTATGGAGGATTACCTCTCTGGGGGGATCTGACCGACTGGTTGTTAAGCCCACGAGGGCCCTTATAAATGATTATGTTACCTCTGATCTTTAGCAGGGAGTCTTAGGCCCCTCTTGGGCAAGACATACCTTCTTTTGGGAGGGAGGCCCCTTTCAGCCACTTTAGCCCGTTTATGTGCATATTGGTCATTTGATTATTGTTGTGCTCTTTGATTACTAGTTGGCCTTAGGATTTATTTTTGTATCTCGAGTCTTAAGTCATCGTGGATTCAAACCAACATCCCCTCCGGTCCCGTCGCTTCTTACAGTTACCACCGGATTTCAATTATTTTCCTTCTAAAAGGTGTAGAGTTATTAGACGTGGTACACACACCTCCACTTTTCAGACTTGTGATTCTACAAGGATGAGTACTAAAATGAGTCATCAGAGTACTAGGAGCCCTTCGACTCCTGCACCTACTATAGTTAATGGCACCCATTCGACTCATGCGACCACAATGGTTGTAGTGACATAGGCACCTATAATTACTACTGCCCATCTTATAGTGAATTATCAATCTCTTGCCTCGAACCCATGTGGGTCTCTTGGTCACTCCATGGGATATAATGTTCAGTCCATCCCTATGGCCTCTAGACCTTTTTCCTATGGTATGCCAAAGTTTACTTCACATTTTTCAAACTCCATCCCAACTGTTATCCCTAATGCTAGAATTGGACTTGGGGGCATAAACACTCCTTATATTCCATTTTCATTTGGTGGTTCTCAAATCCCTCAAATGACTCCTAATATGGGAGGCATTCCCTTTTTTAACCTCGGGTCTAATCCTCTTGCTTCTGGGTGGAGCAACCAACCTAGTAGACACTATTCTTCTCAAGTTCCATCCTATACCCTCACCTCCTCAATGTCGATTATGAAAAACATGTTTGGCATGAAGAATCCACTTCTATCCTCCATATTCACACCCGGAGGAGGTCGGTTTCACACCTTGGGAAACCCCCAACCTAGAGCCACTCTGATTGGGGGAAATTTTTATAACCCTCTTTAGAAAATTCCTACTGGAATGATGCCCAACCAACCTCTTATGAATCATCCTGGAGGAGGGTATTAAAATCCTGGACAGGGCCATGGTTCTTACCAAAATCCTGGATGGGCTACAGTTCCTAAAAAAAATCTTTCCAGGGAGCTTGGGGCCAGATGCCGCAACACCGTCTCCCTTTTATGGCCACGCTTAATCTGCCAGACTTGTCTAAGTTGATGAATGAACATGTGTGTCATGATTCTACATGGCCCCCCATCCCCACCAAGCTTCCTTCAGACATTCCAAAATTCAAAGGTAAGAATGGCAAGGATCTTGGTGATCACGTTACCACCTTTCACCTATGGTGCTCTTCGAATTCCCTTAATTACGATTCCATTCGATTAAGATTATTTCAACACACCCTCATTGGGTTCGTTGTGAAATGATATATAGAGATACCTAGGGGGGAATATGGGAACTTTATTCAGATGGTGTTAGTCTTCCTTAACCACTTCCAATTGTCAGTTCGTTACAATGTTGATCTAGAAATTTTGTCGACTTTACGCCAGGACGCAACCACTCATATCTCGGATCATATCCAGGAGTGTCATAGATGGAAGAGGTTTATTAAGACATCCATACCCCCAAAATTTCTTTTAGAATGGTTCCTTAAGTCTTTGCAGCCTCCTATCTCGAAGGATGTTGATACATCCAGGGTTACAACTGAGGAAGAAGCAATCGTCAAATCCCAGCAGTAAGATCTTATATATGCTCAGTCTGGGATGTTATACCACATTCTTCCAGATGCACTGAGGTCAAATTATGACCCTAGACAAAATCCCAGACCTCATGCCGATGGCATTGTAGGCTCCACCAATGTAAAATCCGCAAACTCGGTAAGAAACCATTTGAAAGAGTTGTCTCTAAACCAGTTTGTAGGAGGGCCAAGTTTGTCTATGTCTTCCAATCCCACTCATTCGATGGATGTACATTCTGTGCAATCGTCGACCGAACCAAATGGTAACCAACAACCAAGTGGGAATAATAAGAAAGGACGTAATAATAATCATAAGGGTGGGAAAAATGATAATAAACCCAAGGACAATGGTAGTAATGAGAAGACGAATAATAATGCTGGAAAGGGAAAGAAAGAAAGGCATAAGGTGAAATTTCCCTATAATCTTTGTACGAACGATCACCTTACTCATTTATGCCCCAAACTTATGGAAGTTGTGAGGCTCTTATCTCTACTTCCCGTCGTGCTGACGAATCATTTCCCACATAAAAAACACATGGCCTCGAGCTCCTCAAATGCCAGAAATGTGGCCAGTGGGAGTCAAAACCCATCGTCAGAAGATGATGACCATTTGTGTATTAATATGGTTGATTATAAGGTTCATGTAGCCACCTGATATCGTGATTATATTTCTTCACAGGCTATACCTAGTCTAGAATCTCCTCCTCCTCCTCCGGAGATGACTTTATAGATCGAAAAACCAGAGCCACCGCCTTGTATTATGAAAGGAGTACTCAAGCGATCTACCCACAATCCAAATGCTAGAGCCACCCATAATTACGCTATTATTGAGGATCTAGGTCAAACCCCTTGTGCGATGTCGGCTCTGGAGATACTCTAGATGTGTCCTTCACAGAGGAATTCCTTGCTATCTGCGTTAGGATCTCTAGACCTCAGTGGCTCAAAAGTTATCAAGTTTGACATCACGGATGTGAAGCCTCACTTGCCTTACCATGTGGAATTCAAAATTCACGTAGGGTACTCAAACTATACCATCAAATGTGTGGTTGTTTATGAAGGTGTTGCTACATGTGTAATGTCCCTGATCTGGTTGAAAGCTCTTGGCTCCCCGAATCTTTCGCAATCACCGACCATGTTGGCTGCTTTTGATGGTCATTCCTTCCACCCTCACAATATTCTTCTTGCCTTTATGATCCAGTTAGGTGGGAAGACATTAGAGGTGGATGTTGAGGTAGTTGATGCACCTCTTGATTATAACTTGTTACTAGGACGCAATTGGACCTATTCTATGGCTGTCATCATATCATCCATCTTCTGCAATCTTTATTTTCTAATTGATGGGAAGATGATCAACCAATTATCCTTTGTGTATGCTAGCCCTAATGCATCAGTTGGACCGTTGATCCCCATGGTCGACAATTCTCAACCAACAACTGATAATATAGGTGTCGAAATGTATTCATCCCTTATGGGTACCTTTGATTTCATGGCATTGATTCACCATGTTTACGCCATGTCAAGTAGGCTAGTTTCGTTAGAGAGGTCCATTCCTTTTCGAACTTCCTATTTTAACGATCCCTGGACCCTACTTTCCTCGACTTTGTCTTGTGAAGGTCATTCACATGCTAGAATGGCCATGCCACTATTACCAATGGAGATTGCGTATCAAGTTGTTCTTGACTCTTCCGCCAATCCCGATCCTATTACCTCACCGACAGATGAGGAGGATCCTGTTCTTAAGCCCGTCTGGGCCACTTCATTGTCTTGTTAACATGACTGCCTCGATGAGACTTTTCCCTCAGACAAATCCATCATTGAATCCATGAATGGTTCTGAAAAACCTTGGGATTGTTTATTAAGGTTGGTTGTTATTGATGTTGTTAGGATATTTAGACACTTAGGAGTTAGTTAAGATATACTTGGTCTAATATGTTGTTAGGTAAAAGTGTGTTTCTTAGTGTGTTTCTTTAGTATGCATTAGTATGCATTTGTAGTTAGGAAATCCGACGGTCATGATATGTTCTCGACATAGAGTGATCTGACGGTTCATATTCTCCTCGATCTTAACGACCATTGATCCGTGGATTAACACCCGATTAGTCCATGATCTCCATTTAAAGAGCATGGAGGGTCGTTTGTCGATGATCAATTGTAAGAAACTCTCTTGTAAAATATCTCTGTAATCTTTTTCTTTGCATTAATAAACTGCTCGAAGTGGCCGCATTGGCTGGGGCTGTGGATGTTTCCCCGTAGGGGTTTTACCACGTGAAAACATCGGTGTGTTGATCTTTGATATGGTTATTTGAGTGGTTACTGAAGGTGTTATCCCTATGTTGGAATACCTATGTTGTTGAACATGGTATCAAATCCTGTTTGAAGACCCACTCCTGTTGTAGATCGAGATCGTGAAGCCGAGTTGTCTCATCTTCATTTTATGGCATTTCCATACATTTCTAGGCTAAGAGGACTGTTCCATTGTGTCTAGATCACTCGTTTCATTCAGGAACAATTTTCATTTCACTCAAAAAGGTTTTTTTTTGCCCAAGATACGACCATTACAGTTAGATCCGGAGGTATAAAGCCTGAATACGCATTTTTTAAATTTCTGCAAAGTTTTATTTTGATTTTATTTCGGTTTGTATTTTTTATTTCCGGGTTGCTACTCTTTTAGATTTTCATATTCTATTTTCCCCATGCCCTATGCAATCTCGGAAAATCAGAAACAGATAGGAAAAGGTGCATCTTTTGGGTAAGCTAACTGAGGTCTAACCCTTGTTGTCATCAAGAAGCGAAATTTTTTTCTTGTGTGAAAATAGTTTTTTTTGAGCATGCTCTCCAAGGCCGTCAACAACAACAACAACAAAAACTCCAATCCTCCTTCTGAACATTACAATATGTTTTGCTAGACCATTTGGTTAAAACTTTTTTTATTAAGTAAGAGGTCTTGAGTTCAAGCCTCTCTTTTGTTACTTTTTTTGAAAAAGTTCATGCTAATAATTTTAAAGTGCATTTCACTTCAAGTATAAAAGTGAATCACTATAAGTAGCTTTATATTTTATTTTAGAGTTATTTATTTTGCATGAAACTTTTCTGTTATAAGGTAACTTCATTGTAAAAGTGATCCCCACTTCTCTTTATAAAAGTGGGTCACTTCATAAAGTAGCTTACACTATCACGTGGTTATTTGGTTACCGTTTATGCATTTTTTTAAAAGGGCATAACTCTCACATCGAAAGTCCGTTTTGAGTGCCGTTTTTTTTTAAACTGCATAAATTTTCGAGATCTTTCCATCCAGATCATTAGTTTCAGTTTTTAAATCCACATTATCTACATATTTAATATGGCTTCTACAAGTAATGTCTTGCTTACTAGCAACAACTACTTCCAATGGAAATCTCATATGGAAGATTTATTAAGAAGTAAAGGCCTGTACCAGATTACTTTGGGAAAGGAAACAACACCCACTGATGATGATAAGAAAGCCAAATGAGATAATAGGAATGACGAAGCACGTGGACTAATCAGAATGTCCATCTCTACTGATTTAAGGTACCACCTTCAAGGAATTGATGACCCTGAAGAAGCTTGGAACATGATTGAATCTGTGTTTGGTAAACTCAATATTATTCAAGAAAAAAAGTTAGAAAATTAAATACTGACCTTGAGTCCAAGTGATTTTTCTTGCCTTGGAGACTATCTATCTAAGTTTAAAACACTCATAATTTTATGTGAAGAATGTAAGATAAAAATGGAGGAAGAGCGTTGCATATATCTTATTCTTTCTAAGCTAGGTAGTGCATATTATATGTTTTATCTACCTTTTATGCCATGAGAGAGGCTCTAGGGAAAGATTATGAAAAACCCACTCTTGAGTCCTTTTGTGCTTCTTTGATTAGAGAGGAAGATAAACTTGTAAAACTTGGAATGATCAACACTGCAGGTACCTCCAACAAAGCCTTAGCTGCCCAGCAGAAAGATAAACCCAAGTATCCCAAGAAGCAACATCCTCTCTACAACAACAAACAACATAAGGGTCCCAAACCCGCTCAGATAGCTTCAGCTCCTAATGGTGACAAAGGAGCAAAATATAAAAGTAAGAATACTAACAGACATTCCAACTTTTGTGATAAAGATGGTCATGATGAGTCCAAATGTTTCAAGAAGATGGCAGCCTTAGAAGCAGTGATGAAGAAGCACAACATCAATATTGATTCTTCTTCTTCTTCTTCTTCTTCTCATGGACATGCACTTTCTGCTTTTGGTTTCTTCTTCAATACACCTTCTACTACTACTTCTTCTTCTGATGAGTGGCTTATTGATTCAGGAGCATCTTATCATATGGCTAAGGATAAAGCCATATTTTTTACTCTAAATGAATGCAACACCAAGAAAATATTTGTTGGTGATGATAGATCTCTTAGCGTTGTAGGATCTGGAACAGTTCAGGTAGAAAATGGTCATTTCAATGATGTATTATGTGTTCCAAATATTTCTTGTAACCTTCTATCAGTATATCAAATGATTCATTCAAGTGAAGGTAAAACCGTAGAGTTTTCACCTCACCAAGTTGTAATGAAGGATCTAAATGATCCTAAGCATGTTCTTGCAACTGGAATTGCTAATGTTATTACTAGGTTGTATAAATTTGACAACTTTGGGTCATCAACTTTTTCATCAATTTTTGTTTCTCATAGTGATGACTTGAGAAAACTTTGGCATGAGCGGTTTGGTCATCTAAACTATCACTCATTGCAACAACTATGTAATCAATAGATGGTGACTGGTCTTCCTCTTATTTCATGTAGAGATGGTGTTTGTGTTGGTTGTGTTCTCGGCAAACATCATCAGGACATTTTTGACAAACGTGCCTCTTGGCATGCCTCGGGCCCTTTACAACTTGTTCACAGTGATTTGTGTGGTCCACTTTCTTCTCCTTCCTTTTCTGGATGCAAGTATTTCTTAACTTTCATTAATGATTTTTCTAGACGTACTTGGGTTTACTTCTTAAAACTTAAAAGAAAAGTTTTTGACAAGTTTTTGGCCTACAAGGACCTTGTAGAAAAACAATTTGGACATCAAATTCAAAAGTTAAGAACAGATAATGGAGGCGAATATGTGAACAATAATTTTACAAGTTAATGCACTACACAGGGCATCCAAATGCAACACACTATTCCATATACACCACAACAAAATGGTGTTGCTGAGAGAAAGAACCGCACATTAAAAGAAATGGCTAATTGTATGATTCAATATAAGGGATTAAGTCTAAAGTATTGGGTGGAAGCAATCAATTGTGAAAATTACATAGTCAATCACACTCCCACAAAGGCTCTTAAAAATATAACACCGGAAGAAGCTTGGACTAAAATTAAACCAAATGTAAGTCACTTCCGTGTATTTGGCAGTATAGCATGGACACACATTCTTGATGAGAAAAGGAAAGCATTGCAACCTAAAAGTGAGAAGTGTATGTTTTTTGGTTATTTTGAAGATGTCAAAGGTTACAGACTTCTTCAATCACATTGTAATGAAATTATTATTAGAAGAGATGTTAAATTTGATGAAAATCTCTTGGCCTGCGAGCCTAATTCAACGATTGTGCCTTCTTCGGCCTGCAATCCATCTTCGACATTTGTGCCTTCTTATGATCTGGTTTCTTCTTTAGATGATGAAAGTGAGGATGAAAATCCACCTCCACCTTCTCACCCTCCTCCAGATGAGTCCTTTGAACCTGAACCAACACCAACTCCACTGCTTCCTCGATGGTTCCGTTCAACACGAGAAGTAGCTGGTGATCTTGTTGGTGATCCTTCAGATCAGCGTCAGACACGTTCACAGTTCCAGCGAGCCTCTTCTCTTTTGGCTCAAGTTTCAGAAACTCACGATCCAGAGACATTTGCAGAAGCTTCAGGTCATCCATATTGGGATACATCAATGAATGAAGAGTATCGTTCTTTAATGGAAAATGATACTTGGGATCTTGTACCTCTTCCAAAAGGAAGAAAACTTGTTAGATGCAAATGGGTCTACAGAACTAAGTATGCATCAGATGGAAGTGTTGAAAGACATAAGGCTCGGTTAGTTGCCAAAGGATTTTCCCAAGTTGAAGGAATTGACTATAATGAAACCTTTGCCCCTGTAGAAAAAATGAATTCCATCCGCCTTGTTCTTGCCCTTTCTACCTCACATAAATGGGAGGTCCATCAGATGGATGTTAAATCCGCCTTCTTGCATGAATATTTGCAAGAAGAAATATACATGGAACAACCTCCTGGCTATGTCTAGAATGACTCTAGCCTTGTTTGTCGCCTCAAGAAATCTCTTTATGGTCTCAAGCAAGCTCCCCGGGCTTGGTATGCCAAAATGGATAGCTTTCTTATTGCCAATGGATTCTCTAGATTCCATTATGATCCTAATGTCTATACCAAGAAAGTAGGAAGCAATCTCATAATCCTTGTCCTTTATGTTGATGAACTTATCATTATTGGTAGTGACTCAAAACTTTTAAACCATGTGAAAACCAATCTTAAGAAGAAATTTGAAATGATAGACTTAGGTTTTTTCGCACTATTTCCTTGGCCTCCAAGTTTTTCAAACCAATGAAGGAATTTTTCTTTCCCTGTCTAAGTATGATTGTGACCTTCTTCGTCGCTTTCACATGGATGATTGTAAACCAACCCCTTCTCCCTTCCAGTTTGGAGTCAAGCTTTCTGCCACCTGTACTTCTCCTGAAGTTGATGCCACCCTGTACCGTCAGTTAGTTGGTATCCTCTTATACTTGACTCATACACGTCCTGATCTTTCCTTTGTTGTTGGTCTTGTTTCCCAATATATGAAAACACCCCATGAAAGCCATTGGAAAGCATCTAAAAGGATACTTCGCTATGTTCATGGTACAATTCAGTTCGAGATACATTACAGTTCATGGGGGACTCCTTTATTGGTTGGTTTCATTGATTCAGATTGGGCCGATGACCCTGATGATCGAAAATCTATTGCAAGTGATGTTTTCAGCGTTGGTTCAAGACCTATCACTTGGGCCTATAAGAAACAACAGGATATTGCACTTTCTTCAGCAGAAGCAGAGTATCGAGTAGCGGTAAATGCAAGTCAGGAAGCCCTGTGGCTTTGACGGATCCTTTTAGAGTTTGGATTCCGACACTAGCATCCGACCAGCCTTTGGTGTGACAATCAGAGTTCCATCAAGCTCGCCAAAGACCCAGTTCAACATCAGCGTAGAAAACACATCGATCTACACATGCACTTCATTAGAAAGCTAATTCATGATCAAGTTATTGAAGTGCTATTTTTCCCTACAGAAAATCAAGTTGCAGACATTTTCACAAAGTCTCTTACAAAAGAAAAGTTTTCCAAACTTCGATCTATGTTATGAGTTAAGGAAGTTGTCATTAAGGGGGGACATGCTCTAATGCCTCCTTATTTCTCCTATTGTGTCACTATTGTAAATCCTTCAATCCTATCCCAAGTTGTTCTTAAGGAGGGATGTTAGGAATACCTGTTATGTGAGTGGTTACTGAAGGTTTTCTCCCTCTGTTGGAATACCGGTGTTGTCGAATAGATGTCAACCCTTGAAGAAATTCTAGTAGCGAATTCTGGTAGCACAAAGGTTTGGGTAATGGACCCAAGGGTGTTTCATGTATAATGGTATGAGTTTTAATATGTTTTAAGGTAATACTATTCTATATGGATAGTACATGTCATTCCATTTCCGGTGGTATGTGGAACGCCACATAACTCCTCACGGTTAGAGAGTTATGGCCATGAGAAGTTGGAGAACCCAAGTTTGGGTAATGGACCCAAGTTTGTTTCATGGATAATGGTATGAGTTTTGATATATTTGCAGGTAAGACTATTCTAGATGGATAGTACATGTCATGCCATTTCTGTGAAGTGATGAGTGTACTATAATTCAAAGTGAATATAAAATAAATTATTTAAATAATAAATTTAATGGATAAATTAGAAGTGGGTTAACCCTAAAATAAGGAAAGTGGGCAAAGTGACCTAGAAGATGCTTCTAAGGAAGCTACTTGGAGAGTATAAATAAGAGGCAAGGCTCTCTCATTTTATATCACACTTGAGAATATTTAATATCTATAGTTTATTGAGGTAACCAAAGGATATCTAAGCCGAATTTCAGAGGGAAGGTGAATAAAAGAAGGCCATAATTCAAGGGATGATAAATTCTTTTGATGATGCTTTCTAAGGTATGTTATTTACAACTCATCTCACCATTTTTGCAATAAATTTTTTTCTAGAATTATTCAGACCATGAAATTGATAGGACATTAAGGAAACATATCCAAGTATCTATGGTAAAAATTTCATCTTGTGGGTCATTGTATTTTTGGAGTTACACTCCGTGGAAAATAGGGTTTGTGGCTAGTCCTGAAACTAGTCTAAAACAAGTGTTTCGTGTAAAAATGTCATAACTTCTTCATAACAGATACAAATTCAGTAAGACTAAATGTTTTGGTTAGAGTATAGTCTTTATTATTTTGTGTAACATTTTCATATCGATTCAACAAATATTTCGTGCAGGGTACGCTCTACAAGGTCACTCTCTAGAATAATCCAGAATTCAACAAGGTGTGCCATTTTTGCTATAAATCCTTTTTTGAGAGGTTCCAAGTAGTGACACATGGAGGAATTGTATAAAAAAAAAATGAATAACATTGTGTACTATTTTCATATTTTTATTCATTACAGGTACATGGTTATGATTATTTCAAGTTAGGGTTGTTGACTAATCCCAAACTAGTCATGTGAAACTAAATAAAAGTTTGATGAAAATGTTAGTCTCTTGTTGTGAAAGTTAAGGAAGGTTTGCAGGTATGTGATAATATAAACCAGGTCTATTACATAGTTACAAATCATATTTGGATGATGAAATTGATGATGGATTTTGGTTAAGGTACATGTTGGGTACATGGTTGAGACAAGTAGTTGATGAGTTGGCACATACATGAGGTGTATAGTTGAAGATGTTGGTACGTATTGATGAGTCATAGTTGATGAGTAGTTGACACATGATTGGTACATACTTGGTACATGTTTGGATGCACTTGTTTATGGTACATATTGATTACATGTTGTCTGGTATAGGTTGGTGCATGGTTGATGCCCTTGTTTATGGTACATGTTGATTACAGGTTGAGGTACAGGTTAATGCATGGTTCATGTTTATTGGTACAAGTTTACAATGATATATCTTATAGTGATAGTGTGACAGTGGTTCCATCATTCTACTTCTACTTCATGGCGATTGGACGGGGCAAGGATAGGTGGTTGTAGTCACCTTCCAGTTGTAGCTGGAGAACATAGGGGGTTGTAGCCTCCTTCTTGTTGTAGCCAAAGAATAGGGGAGTTGGAGCTTACCTCAGGTTGTAGCCTAATAAAAAAGGGGGTTTGAGCCTCCTTCCAGTTGCATCTGGAAGAAAAAGGAAGTTGGTGCTTCCAATGAATGTAATTCTTCAAGACATATAAGAAAAAACATTATGTGGTTTTCTCCTGCTTTGGGTTTCCACGTAAAACATTGGTGTACTGTGTATGTGTATGATTTTTCATTTGTTCATTGATTATTTACTCTGCAGTTATTGGATGATAATGATACATTGATATAACACTTGGATTATATGGTTAAAAAGGATTAAATTTTTCTATTACTAATTCACCCCCCCCTCAGTAATCCAACAATTGGTATCAGAGAAGGTTCCTTTAGAAATCAGTTTAACCAATGAAAGGTAGATCATGGAGAGAAACAACTTGTATAAAAATGGAATACCACAGTTCAATGGACAAAAGTATGCATTTTGGAGCATAAGGATGAAAACATATATACAGGCACAGGGATTTGAAAGTTGGCAATCAATTGCAGATGGATACACAACACCAACAGTTCCACCAACAAATGAGAAAGCAGTGAAACTCAGTCAGAATAATTCCAAAGCCAAAAATGCACTTCTGAATGGTCTTAGTGAAACAATATTCACCAAAGTTGCACATTGTAAATCTGCTAAAGAGATTTGGGACAAACCTCAAAATATTTATGAAGGATATTCAAAAGTCAAAGAAGCAAAGCTTCAAACTTACAGAGGTCAGTTCGAACAACTTAAGATGAAGGAAGATGAGAATATTGTAGCTTACGTTTTACGAGTTGATGAAATAGTAAATGAAATCATAGGATTGGGAGAAGAAATCAAAGAATCTGTAATTGCTCAAAAAGTACTAAGATCTCTTCATATGATATTTGACCCTAAGATATCAACACTAGAAGAAATATCATATCCAAACTCAATAAGCATGGACAAATTACATGGAATCTTCACATCATATGAAATGATACCTGAATAGGAAAATCCATATATAAAAGAAGCAGCCTTCAAATCATCCAAAAATTCAAAGCAAATGTGAAGACAAAAAGAAGAAAATAGCAGCAGTAGTGACGTCTCAGAAGATGATGAAGAAGTGGCCAACATTGTCAAAATACTGAACAAGGGAACCAACGGTAGGTATAGAGGTAAGCTTCCTTTAATTTGTTTTAATTGTGATGGTATTGGTCATTTTGCTAACAAATGTCCTTATAAGAAAAAGAGAAATGATGAAGGTTACTCAAAAGGCAAAAAAACATATAAAAGAAAAAGAACCATAAAGAAAGTTTTCAAGAAAAGCTTATGCACCAAAGAAGACATCTCATCATCATATCAAGATGAAGTCAGTGACAGTGAGACAGAAAGAGTTCTATTCATGGAAGTAGAAGACTCTGATAAACAAGACTCCGAAGAAGAATATGAAGAATTCGAAGAACAAATTGAAGAGGTATAAGTTGACTACCGAGAGGAATTAAAGTGTGCCATAGAAGTTATCATAAGAGAAAAGAAGAAAAACAAGAAATTACAAGAAAAAATAGACAAGAAAGAAGACACTCAAGAACTATAACAAATGATCACAAATTTGAAGGTTCAAATAGAAGAAGATAAAATAATTGAAGAATCACTCAAAGAACAGCTAGAATAAAAAGTCAAGATCATTGGAAATTACGAAGCAAATATTGTCACATTAAGAAAGGATCTTCAAAAGAAAAATATGCATAACAACTCAAAAGTTTTGGATGACCTTATGAATAGTCAAAAATCTCATCATGACAAGTCTGGACTTGGATATAATCATACAAAGAAAGGATCAAGCTCCAAAACAACAGAGCAAGAAACATATCCAAAAAGATTTACAAAAATAATCAAGGGGATATGAAGATCTACAAGGAAGATTACAGGGACACTCCTCCACCAGGAAGATTCAGACTTCAGAATCAACAACCGACAGATAGGCCTCAGGAAGAAGAAGAATTCATAAGAGTACCTCCTGTCAGAAGATCTTCAACTCCCAGGTATCAAACTATCTTTTTTGGTTTATGTTATGCATGTAATAATTTTGGACATAAAGCTGTGAATTGCAGAGCTAACAACAGGAACAAAAACAACTTTGAAAGTCATACACAAAGGGGTTATCCAAGAAGGCCTAGTGAAACAAAGAGAATAAGTTACAACATGTTTGAATCTTTGAGCACTGAAGTGGAATGTTACAAATGTAAAAATTTTGGACACATGGCCAAAGATTGCAGAATGACAGTCCCTCTTAGAGAACCGCAACAGAATAAAAACAGTCACAGACATGAACCTCATAAAAGGACATGGATAAGAAAGAAGGATCAATATAGAAATGAAGAATGCACACTCTCTCTACAAGCTAAGAAGAAGAAACGTGGTTGGTATGTTGACAATGGGTGTTCAAAACACATGACAAGTGATAGAGATAAGTTTCTTACATTACGAAAGGAAAGAGATGGATCACTCTCCTTCAAAAATGATGATTCAACCAAAATCTTTGGAAAAGGCACAATCATAATTGGGAACAAGAATACAAAGGTAGAAAATGTTCTACTAGTAGAAGATATGAAACATAATCTTCTAAGTGTGAGTCAAATGTGTGAATAAGGTCATAAAGTTACTTTCAATTCACAAAAGTGTGAGATAAGAAAATAAGGTTCAGGAAAATTGATTGCTACAACTGTGAGAACTTCAGGAAACATATATGTGTTAAGTGAAATTGGAAATGAAAAGTGTTTTCTAGGAAAGGAAGATGAAAGTTGGCTATGGCACAAAAGAATGGGTCACATACATTTTGATAACCTTGTCAAAGTCAACAAAAGAGAAGCAGTCAGATAAATGCCTTGGATCACGAAACCAACCAACACTTTATGCAAACATTGTCAACAAGGAAATCAAACAAAGACTAGGTTCAAATCAAAGGAATATTCAACGACAAGACCACTAGAAATTGTGCATACTAATCTAGTTGGACCAATTACAACAAAGGGATTAAAAGGTGAGAAATAATTTATGTTGTTAGTTGATGATTATACAAGAATGACTGCAATTTTCTTTCTCAAGAATAAGTCAGAAGATTTTGAAAACTTCAAGATATACAAGGAAATGGTCGAAAATGAAATGGATTCAAAAATCAAATGCTTGAGATCTGATAATGGAGGAGAGTTCACTTCAAAAGAATTTATGGACTACTGTAGCAGTCATGGAATAAAAAGGAAATTCTCCATTGCTAGGACACCTCAACATAATGGAGTTGTTGAAAGAAAGAACATGACAATACAAGAAATGGCTCGAACAATGCTAATGGATTCCAAATTGACAGATATTTTCTGGACACAGGCAGTGCATACAAAAATTCACATTCAAAACAGATTAATGCTTAGAAACAACACTGAAAAAACTCCTTACGAGCTATGGAAAGGAAGACCAAGAAATGTAAAGCACTTCAGAGTTTTTGGAAACAAATGCTACATCAAAAGAGAAGATGGCAGAATGGGAAATTTTGAATCTTGTGTGGACAAATGAGTACTTGTTGGTTGCTCAAGTACAAGAAAATCATACAAGTGTTACAACCTGATATTGAACAAAGTGGTGGAAAGCATCAATGTAACAATTGATGAAACAGGTAGACAATAATTAAAGGAAGAAGAAAATGAATCAATGGAACAACTTTATGAAGAAGAAAAAAAAGATGAAAAAGAAGGGGAGGACAAAGAGGATCTGACATAAACAGAAGAGGAAGTTCAACAAGTAACTCCAAAAACACCTAGCAGACGAGTACAAAAGAATCATCCTTCAGATTAGATTATCGAAAACAAAGACGTGGGAGTTGAGACTAGAAGAATAATCTGTTCACTAGAACAAACACACCTAGAACTAACATCTACTATTGAACCAACCTATTTTGAATAGGCCCTCAAGGATGAATTTTGGAACAAGGTCATGGATGAATAATTGGATCAAATAGAGAAAAATGACACTTGGGAATTGGTTCCAATACCAAAGGATAAGAATGTGATCGACACAAAGTGGGTATACATGAATAAATTGAATGAACATGGATAGGTTACAAGGAACAAAGCTAGATTGGTATGTAAAGGATATGCATAGGTTGAAGGAATCAACTTTGAAGAGACATTTTCCCTAGTTGCCAGAATGGAAGTAATTCGATTGCTTTTAGCTTATGCATGCTTCAATAATAATAAAGTGTATCAGATGGATGTAAAATCATCTTTTCGGAATGGGCAACTTGAAGAAGAAGTCTACATTGAACAACCAGAAGGATTTCAGTTGTCAAAGAACACATATTATGTGTGTAAAGTAAAGAAGTCCTTGTATGGTCTAAAACATGCTCCTAGAGCATGGTACTCTAGAGTGGATAAATATTTACAATAGGAAGGGTTTAGAAAAGGAAGTGCAAACAACAACCTCTACATCAAGGTAAGTCAAGATAGTATTTTATTAATTGAAGTTTATGTTGATGATATTATTTTTGGTAGTGATGATGACAGGTTAAGCCAAAAATTTGCAAAGGATATGCATAATGAATTTGAAATGTCATTACTTGGAAAACTATCCTTCTTTATGGGACTTCAGATACGTCAAATAAACCAAGGAATTTTTATTTCTCAAACCAAGTATATCATAGAAATGCTAAAGAGGTTCAGAATGGAAGATTGCAAACCAATTATCACTCCCATGCAAACCAGTTACAAGTTAAGAAAAGATGATGATTCAAAGTATACAGATCAGAGGCAATACAAGTCAATGATTGGTAGCCTACTATACATGAAAACATCCAAACCAGATGTAATGCAGGCAGTTGGACAAGTGGCACGATTTCAAGCAGCACTAAAGGAATCATATGTATTAGCAGTGAAGAGGATTTTTAGATATCTCAAAGGAACAAAAGAGTTTGTATTATGGTATCCAAAAGGAAAGGATCTATCACTTATTGCCTACACAGATGCAGATTGGGCAGGTTGTATTGATGACCAACGAAGAACCAATGGAGTAGTTTTCTACTTGGGTGAGTGTTTAGTATCATGGCTAAGAAAGAAACAATCATCAATATATCTATCTACAGTAGAGGCAGAGTATATTTCAGCAACAACATGTTGTACACAGGTTCTATGGATGAAACAAACTCTGAAAAATATACAGGTTGAGTATGATGAGCCCATTCCAATATATTGCTATAATACACACGCCATCAATATCTCAAAGAACCTGATGATGAACTCCAAGATGAAGAACATTCCAATCAAGTATCACTTTCTACAGGAATAGGTTGCAGAAAAGAACATCAGAGTTGAGTATGTGGGCACAAAAGAACAAGTGACAGACATTTTTACAAAACCGCTTACATAGGAAGCCTTTGAGTATCTTCACCAGAGACTCAGAGTTATTTCTGCTCCAAAATGAATGCTTTTGAATGCCTATATTATATTTCTTATATGTACATGAGGAAGCACCATAAAGAGGACAATTCAGGTTGGGAGATCAGACAATTCAGTTAGGGGGAGCAACCCTAGATGAAAAGATACCTTTTCCATTGATGACAAAGGGGGAGATATTTATCATATGCATAGGACAAAGGCATGACTCTAGGGGGAGAAATGATCACAGAGATGCATAGGACAGAGACATGGTTCCGGGGGGAGCATGGGTGATATGACTTCAATATTGCATGACATGATTTTAGTATTGTATCAGAGTATTCCCATCAATGCCAAAGGGGGATATTGTTGATTAAGGTTGGTTGTCATTGATTTCAACCCTTGAAGAAAGTCCGGTAGAGAATTATGGTAGCACAAAGGTTTGGGTAATGGAACCAAGGATGTTTCATGTATAATGGTATGAGTTTTAATATATTTGAAGGTAATACTTTTCTATATGGATAGTACATGTCATTCCATTTCCGGTGGTATGTGGAACGTCACATAAATCCTCACGGTTAGAGAGTTATGGCCATGAGAAGTTGGAGAACCCGAGTTTGGGTAATGGACCCAATTTTGTTTGATGGATAATGGTATGATTTTTGATATATTTGCAGGTAAGACTATTCTAGATGGATAGTACATGTCATGTCATTTCTATGAAGTGATGAGTGTACTATAATTCACAGTGAAAAATAAATTATTTAAATAATAAATTTAATGGAGAAATTAGAAGTGGGTTAACCCTAAAATAAGGAAAGTGGGCAAAGTGACCTAGAAGATGCTTCTAAAGAAGCTACTTGGAGAGTATAAATAAGAGGCAAAGCTCTCTCATTTTATATCACACTTGATCATATTGAATATCTATAGGTGACTGAGGTAACCAAAGGATATCTAAGCCGAATTTCAGAGGGAAGGTGAAGAAAAGAAGGCCGAAATTCAAGGGAGGATAAATTCTTTTGATGATGCTTTCTAAGGTATGTTATTTACAGCTCATCTCACCATTTTTGCAATAATTTTTTTTCTAGAATGATTCATACCATGAAATTGATAGGTCATTGAGGAAACATATCCAAGTATCTGTGGTAAAATTTTCAGCTTGTGGGTCGTTTTATTTCTGGAGTTACACTCCGTGTAAAATAAGGTTTGTGGCTAGTCCTGAAACTAGTCTAAAACATGTGTTTTGGGTAAAAATGTCATAACTTCTTCATAAAAGATACAAATTCAGTAAGAAAAAATGTTTTGGTTAGATTATAATATTTATTATTATGTGTAACATTTTCATGTCGATTCAACAAATATTCTGTGCGGGGCACACTCTACAAGGCCGCTCTCTAGAATAAACCAGAATTCAACAAGGTATGTCATTTTTGCTATAACTCTTTTTATGAGAGGTTCCAAGTAGTGACACCTGGAGGAATTTCATAAAACAAACTGAAGAACATTGTGTACTATTTTCATATCTTTATTCATTACAGGTACATAGTTATGATTATTTCAAGTTAGGATTGTTGACTAATCCCAAACTAGTCATGTGAGACTAAATAAAAGTTTGATGAAAATGATAGTCTCTTGTTGTGAAAGTTAAGGAAGGTTTGCATGTATGTGATCATATAAACCAGTTCTATTATAGATTTACAAATCATATTTGGATGATGAAATTGATGAGGGATTTTGGTTAAGGTACATGTTGGGTACATGGTTGAGACAAGTAGTTGATGAGTTGGCACATACATGAGGTATATATTTGATGATGTTGGTACGTATTGATGATTCATAATTGATGAGTAGTTGACATATGATTGGTACATACTTGGTACATGGTTGGATGCACCTATTTATGGTACAGGTTGATTAGAGGTTGTTTGGTACAGGTTGGTGCATGGTTGATGCACTTGTTTATGGTACATGTTGATTACGGGTTGAGGTACAGGTTGATGCACGGTTAAAGTTTATTGGTACATGTTTACAACAATATATCTCATAGTGATAGTGTGATAGTGGTTCCATCATTCTACTTCTACTTTAGGGCAGTTGGATGGGGCGAGGTCAGGTGGTTGTAGCCACCTTCCATTTGTAGTCGGAGAACATAGGGGGTTGTAGCCTCCTTCGGGTTGTAGCTAGAGAATAGGGGAGTTGGAGCTTCCCTCAGGTTGTAGCCTGAGAAACAAGGGGGTTGGAGCCTCCTTCCAGTTTCATCTAGAAAACAAAGGAAGTTGGTTCTTCCAATGAATGTAATTCTTCAAGACATATAAGAAAAATAATTATGTGGTTTTCTCTCGCTTTGGGTTTCCACGTAAAACACTGGTGTACTGTGTATGTGTATGATTTTTCATTTGTTCATTGCTTATTTACTCTGCGGTTATTGGATGATAATGCTACATTGATATAACACTTGGATTATATGGTTAAAAATGATTAAATTGCTCTATTACTGATTCACCCCCTCTCTCATTAATCCAACAATTGGTATCAGAGCAGGTTCCTTCAGAAATCAATTTAACCACTGAATGGTAGATCATGGAGAGAAACAATTTGTATAAAAATGGAATACCACAGTTCAATGGACAGAAGTATGCATTTTGGAGCATAAGGATGAAAACATATATATAGGCACAAGGATTTGAAATTTGGCAATCAATTGTAGATGGATACACAACACCAATAGTTCCGCCAACAAATGACACCATTCATCGATCATATTCTCGACGAGTGTGCGGGAAGTGAAGTGTTTTATTTCATGGATGGATTTTCAAGGTATAACCAGATTCAAATTAAACCTAAGGATTAACACAAGATGACATTTATTTTTCCTTGGGGTACTTTCGCATACCGGAAGATGCCTTTCGCCCTTAAAAACGTCGGCGCAACCTTCCAACATGCTATGACCTTCGCATTCCACAATCTTAAGCATATAGTTGAATCTTACCTCGACGATATTGCTTCTCACTCTCGTAAGAGAGCAGATCACTCTAAGAACCTTCGACTAGTTTTTGAAAGATGTTGTTACTATAGAATCTAGTTGAACCCTCATAAGTGCATCTTTTGCGTTAGGTTTGGTCATCTTTTTGGATTTCTAATTTTTGATACCAAGATCATGGTAGATCCGTTAAAGGTTGAGGCAATACTTTGATTGCCTTCCCCACACACTATTCGACAACTTCAAGGTTTACAAGGGAAAGCTAACTTTTTACGTCGGTTTATAGTAAACTATGCCAATATCACTAAGGGTTTCATGTGTCTTTTGAAGGACACCCCTTTTATTTGGGATGAGAAAGCCCAAGATTGCTTCGATTCTTTGAAGAAATCCTTGGTATCGACGCCTCTGCTGAAGTCTCTTGACTACATCAGGTATTACTTGCTTTATGTTGTCGCATCTAAGAAGACGGTTGGTATGTTTTTGGTTCAGGAGGATGATGAGCTCCGTGAGCACGTCATCTACTATCTTAGTCGAAACTTAGTTTGTCCTGAGCTCAATTACTCTCACGTTGAAAAGCTAGCTTTGGTTGTCGTTCACGTAGTCCAACATTTACACAATTATATATTGCTTTGCAAGACTAATGTGGTTTTCGATGTCAATCCATTTCAATCCATCCTTACCAAGCGTATCATAGGGGGGAAATATAATAAATGGATTGTCATTTTACAAGAATTTGATCTCGATTTCACTTCTGTGAAATCCAAGAAATCACTAGTCTTCTTGGAGTTAATATATGACTTTCCAAGATTAGATGAGGATGTTATCCATGTTGATTTGTTTGTGGAAGAACACATTTTCCTTGTCTCGTCGTCTGACCCCTAGTATGGAGATATTGTTCTCTATCTTCAAACCTTGAAGATCCCTCAACATCTCTCCTGAGATGACCGATGACGTGTACGATACCAAGCTAAGAATTAAACTATCATCGGCAACACTTTGTATCGCCGAGGAATAAACAATATCCTACATCGTTGTTTAACTCATGAAGAAGCCAAGTCAGTTCTAAATGATTTCCACAGTGGGGCTTGTGGTGGTCATCTATCCGGGCTTGCGACAACCCATAAAATTTTGCAAGCCGGTTATTTCTAGCCATCTATCATATTGTGTTGCAGCGGTTAATAAGTGTCACCTCTACCAAGTGTTCACTCAGAACATGCACTCACATCTAGCCCCTCTTCACCTAGTCATTACCATCGGTCCCTTCACCAAGTGGGGGGTGGAATTCATGGATTACAACCCAACTTTGACTGGGGGGTGTCAACACATTATCGTGGTTGTCAACTACTTTACTAAGTGGGTCGAAGCCATGCCTACAGTTAAATCTGAAGGGAAGACTACCGCCTTCTTTGTATTCAATCAAATTATCGTCAGGTTTGGTATCCAGAGTGAGATTGTCACTGATCATGGCAGTCACATTCAAAATGAAATGATGATAGAGCTAGCATCCAAGAGGGGGTTCAAGCATGGTCATTCTTCCCCTTACTACCCCCAGGAAAATGGATAGGTAGAGACCATCGACAAGTCTCTCAAGACCATTTTGTAGAAAATTGTCAGCCATAATAAGTATGACTGGCACATCATGCTATATCCCGCACTCTAGGCATACCGAAACTCGGTGAAGACTTCCACCAAATTTTCTCCTTTCCAATTAGTACACAGTGTGGAGTCGATATTACCTATTGAATGCAATATCCCTTCTCTTAAGTTGGCAGTCACGCTCCTACCTGACACTTCTGATCTCGAGCGATGCCTTATACACCTAGAGAGTCTTGACGAGTAGCGTCGAGACGCATCTATGACTATCGAGGTGAATAAAATATGTGTCAAGGTCCAGTACAATAAGTCTATTTATCCTTGGTTTTACGCTGAGGGTGACTTAGTCCTCTTATATGATCAAGCCAAAGAACCACTGGGGCCAGGCAAGTTTAAACTCATGTTTCATGGTCCCTATATCATGCGACATGTCTAAGAAAAAGGAGCCTATGAGTTAGAATATTATGAAGGGAATATGTTGGCCAAGCCCAAGAATGGGCTCTACTTGAAAATATATTATGCTTGAGCCCCAAGATTGGACATAACTCTTTGTATACTAATGTAATTTAGTGTATATATCTTTTCCCTTTCTTTTTATCTTCAACTTTCTTATCGTGTTTTCCCTTGGTTGACAGATGTCAATGGAGTCTTCGGCTTACTTAGGATTCACAGACAGAGCCAATCGTCATACATGGAACTTGGCTTCCGTTGCTTGGGTGGTTTAATCACCCGAGGGCCTACTGGTGTCTTTAGGTGGCGTATGCCTAGAGCCATCCATGAATAATGTGGATGAATATAGCATCGTTATAGAAATTTTGTGTGATGCCATATCACATGGTATTAAATATTTAGAGGTTCGCCTAGATTCCCAGTTAGTAGTATGTCATTTGAACGACAATTACCATGTGCATGATCCTACTTTACTCCGACAATTCCTACAGGTACGTCTTTTAGAATGACAGTTTGATTTTATTACTTATTATCACATACCTAGGAGTTCTAATTATGTATCTGATGATCATGCTAATTTAGTTTTAGATTGGAATTTGTCACATAACTGAAGCAAAGAAAACTTTCTCATCAACGTACACATTGTAATATAAGTAAAGCTGAAGATCCCTTCTTTTATATATATTTAAAAAAAATGATGTTTATAGTAAAAAATTGGGGATAACACCCTCAATACACATATACAATTGATAATACAAGATCCCCGACATGTATGCCTATGGAACCATATATGTTTCATGATAACAAAACATGATGTTTGCGACACACCGAAAGAGTCACACCCAAGATCTGGGCACACCAACTACTTTTCATTGCATGGTTGTTGGCATAGGGGCAGACCTAGGGTTCAGCTCCAAGAGTGCACCAACAAGCCCTAACTACTGGCCCTTTCAGCAACACCTGCAAGGCAGATGCAATCTCACCCAAAGTAGTTATGGGGGGTTGCAGGACATAGATGTATACAACCAACAGAATATAAAGTGGATCCGATACAAGCCCAACACAACATCTAGATATCAATTACCAACTTAGATCTGCTTCGCACAACTATCTATCAGATCTCACACAATAATACAATAATAGGATGACAGAAGGCAAAAGAACATAGTATCAACCACAGAAACACAAAATATATGTGGTTCACCCTCTCTCTAGGGCTACATCCACAGAACTGCATTTCTTGATATATTATGTGAAAACATAAAATTCTATCTATGCTCTTAGCTTGCATATCTCTCTCTCTCTCTCTTTCTCTCCCTCCCCTCCCTACACACCCAGCTATAGGATTGATCTTCACACCCAGCTGAATATCTTACAATACAAAAGGCCCTCACCCACAACACTTCTCTCTCACACAGTAGTACTCACTCAATCACACAATAAAAATGAACTCTCAACCAACTTAGAACCAACCCATCCTAGGTCCTTTAGACCTTTATTTATACATTACAATAGCTCTTGGACATCCTTAGGTTGAAACCTAAGTGTCAAAACCCTAGATACCAAAACCCTAGGTGTCTAAAACCCTAGGTCAAATAGACCCACGTTTTCAGGGCTTCTCCAGCCTATCTTTCCTTCCTTCTCGTGCGGTGCTCCAAAGCATCCAACAGTGGCTTTTTCTACTTGTTGAGTTGTCCACGATCCTTCTTCCTTGTTGATCTGTCCATCCTTGATCTCCTCGTCAAACATCTTTCTTTCTCTTACTTTGCACCATCTTTTATGCTCTTCTTCTCACTTCGACCTAGAATCAGTCACTGTGTCTTCCATGCAGTTCACATTCTATATTTTTTTCTTTAATATTCACTTAATTCCATACCCAAGGGCCAACAGGCCCCCAACACTCATCTATCACTTGTCCCGAGGCACTTCAGATCTAATCCTTCTGATTTGCTTCGACTTCAGGCTGCACGAATCAACCTATGCTTTATGCTCTATCCCTTCCTTCCTTGTGAAGATTGTATTTTATGTGTCTAGTACCCAGTTTCAACTTCACTTGCTACTTGGACCCTTTTCCATATGTTGTTAATGAGAGTTTTGAGGCAACGGGTTGTCATAATACAATTTCAACCGACTCTCGTTTACCAAACCTTCCTTCCATTCTTCATTCAAGGTCTTCAACAGTGTATCTCCTCCTTCTGTAATGTAGGCAATCTCATATGGCCTAAGCCAATGTGTTTTGAACTTTCCTGAATGCTTCATGAATTTGTTGTCGTATATCAGTACCAAATCGCGTTGCTTAAATGCCTTCTTCTTGATGTGTCTGTCATGGTAGGCCTTTTCTCTTTCCTTCTGTACCTGCTGATGGAATCCTAGAATAAATATGTCTTCTTCTAGTTCGACCAACTGTGTGAGCCTCTCTTGAACAACACCAGTGTCATCCATATCTGTAAAAGTTGTGATTCTTAAGCCTGGGACCAAATATTCTATCGAGACAACTTCTTCGAGACCATTAACCAACATAAATGGAGTTTGCATGGTCATCTTATTGCAAGTGGTTCTATAGGCCCATAGTACTACTGGTACTCTTAAATCCCAGTCATTCATGTTCACACTACAAATCTTTGTCAGCGTTGTCTCCATAATCTTGTTGAATGCTTCAACTGTCTCATTTTCTTGTGGATGGTAGGGTGTTCTCTTCTGGTGATGGACTACAAATTCCTCAGTCAAGGCTTCAACGGTCTTATTGATGACATGTGTGCCTTGATCGCTCATAAGGATCTTCGATCATCCAAACCTAGTTATGATGTCGTCAAATATGAAGCGCGCAGCTGTAGTTTCACTACAGTCCTTAACTACTCTTGCTTCGACCCATATGGTCAAGTACTCTATCACAGTGACTATGTATCTAGCTCTTGTGCACTTCCCTAGTGGGTTTATAGGTCCCATGAAATCAATGGCCCATTTCTCAAATGCTTGTAGGGTCAGTTGCAGTACTAAAGGCATTTCATCTCTTCTGGGTGGTTTTCCAACTCTTTGGCATACATCACATGCTCTGTAATAGTCATTAGCATCTTTGTGTAAGGTAGGCCACCAAAGGCCAGCTCTAATAACCTTCTACATTGTTGCTTTTCCTGCGTAGTGTCCTCCTACGATGCCTTCATGAGCTTCTGCGAGGATCACAGTCACTCTATATCCATAACACACCTCCTAAATATCTCATCAGGCCCCATATTATATAGTTTTCTAGATATAAGTGAAAATTTTGTAGGATGCACTACCTCTTCTAGGTGATTGTATATTCACTTGGTGCCATTCCTGTTGACAGGAACTGGAATATCTCCGCAAATTTATCATCAATATTTTTAATTTCCAACAACTGTGCATCCAACAATGTATCCTCCAAACTAGTAGGCTCTTCTCCATGTTCTAACCTCGACAAGTGGCTAGGATCTTTGTTCATTCTCCTTGGATTAACCACGATCTCAAAATCATATTCCTGAAACAGTAGAAAGCATCGGCATATTCTCCCCCCCAACACTGGTTTGTTGACTAGGTATTTCAGCATGGAGTGATTAGTAAACATTTTAAAGTGTCTTCCCAACAAGTAGTGGCAAAATTTTTGCAGTGCATACACCATGGCTAACCCTTCTCTCTCAGTGGTGGTCTAATTAATCTCAGTTGTTGATAGCTTCATGCTAGAAAAGGATAACAGGTGGTCAATGTCTCCATCTCTCAGTTGTGCTAGCACAACTCCTAATGCAATATAAGATGCATCGACATGCACGTGAAATTCCTTGCTCCAATCTGGGAAAACCAAGATAGGCGCAACAACCATTTTTTGTTTCAGTGTGTTGAATCTCTACTGGCATTATTTTATCAAATTAAGCTGACAGACTTTATTCAAAAGCTTCTCCATGGGTGTTGTGATCTGTGCATAGCCTTTAATGAACTTCCTGTAGTATCCAATGTGTCCCAGCGCAGTGCACAGCTGTTTGACTGAAGTAGGAGGGGGAAGATCAATTATAATGGCAATATTAGATGGGTCTACCAGCAGTCCCTGCTTACACAAAATATGACCTAAAAACACTCCAAATGGTGAAAATAAGATGCACTTCTTCAGGTTCAAGGCAATCTGACACTGCCTGCACTTATACAACATTAGTCTTAAACATTCAATATGATTTTGTAATAAGCTAAAAACAGTCCAATCATCAAAATATGCTTCCAGGAATTTATGTAAAAACTCCTTGAATGCTTCGACCACTACCCTGGAAAAGATAGTTGGGGAATTCTTCAATCCAAATGACATCATTGTATACTGGTAGGATCCCCATTCTGTTGCAAATGTGGTCTTATGGCGATCTTTCTTGGCAATCTGGATCTAATGGTATCCTGAAAATCCATCTGTAAAAGAATATACCTCATGTTGTCCTACATTATCTAACACTTCATTAGTGAATGGCGTAGGTAATGGGTCATGCAAACAAGCATCGTTCAGCTTATCGAGATCTACACAGATCCTGATCTCTCCTGTCTTCTTGTCTTGTACCACCATACGGCTAATCCACTCCAACTCTTCAACAGGTTCTATGATCCCTACTTCCAACATTCTGTCGAGTTCAATCTTCACTTTCTCCTTATATTTGGGATTCAATATGTAGGGTCTCTGCTTGATTGGCCTTTCATCTGGTTTCAAAGTGACCTTCATCTCTCCCATGGGCCCTTTAATTCCCTTCATATCAGTGAAATTGGTTGGAAACAAGTCCTGATATTCATGCAGTAACTCTGTGATCTTGTCAATAGTGGAAGCATCCCAATAATCTCCAACATTTGCAAGCTTCAGTGTTTTCTCTGTTCCAATGTTAACTTTATTGATCTTGATCGAATGTCCAATGAAAGGTAGTTTGAATCCTGCTCCTTCTATGCCTCTCTGTCCTTCTGTTTCTTCGATGTTCACGTTCCTAGGATCATCGTCTTTGTCAGCATTGATATTGTAACAACCTTGCAGTTTCTGGAGAGGCGCAGTTCATTCGTCCTCTTCTTGTTCCAAAGGGAGGCTATGTGCCTCCTCAAATACTTTTTATCTTACTATATGTAATGCTTGTTCCACTGTAGGATATTAGATTTCAAATAAAAAGGTAGTTACAAAGTTCTGAGTCATACCTTCCCAATCTACAGTGATGAGGCACAGTTCTTCTTGTAGGTACCAATTGATAGGGGTTGTGTCCAGTGTGTTGATAAATTTGTGCACCCACTTCTCTTGAGTAATGTGGCTCCAGGCCTCCTCGCAACTTTGCACATGGTCCTTCGGACAACTTTGACCTGTGTACCTAACTTCGCAGCCTTCTACTTTCTCGAAAAACTGCGTTCTCATCAAAGTGCGACATTGTACCCATTCTGTAATGTTGTTTTTGTGTGTCCCCCACCATCTTGCTGGGGTTTCTTTCAAGGCCTCATCTATTTCCAACAATCTTTGTTTTATTGGTACAATTTATTCAAATTCCAACAAGAAAGCTTCTAAATGATTTAGACCATCAAAGGTGGGAAAGTTACTTACTTTTGTGTCGATCCAACGAACTTCTCTAGTTAATATAGCAAATATCCTTGTAGATACTTCATACATTTTGTTCTGCCAGTTATCCAATGCTTCTTCTAAATCTTATGAACATGCGTTGTCACTTCGCCAGCTTAGGTTCCCATCCGCCATAGGATTAATGTAATCCTACTATATGGATGTTAATTTGTATATGTTTTCTAGTTCATATGCGCGGTCTTCTTCCCTGATGGGATTTGTGTATCTCTGACCTTGATCGGGATCCAAAGGTGAAATGACCCTAAGGCCATCTCCTTCAAACACCATTTTTCTTTTCTTTAAATCAACCACAATGGAATTATTGAAATCCCAATCAATTCCTAACAACCCAGAGTAAGGACAAATATCATCAACTATCTCAATCACCTTGAAGTCTGCAAACGTCCTTACTCTGTCGATCTCCACTGGGACATGTTCCAATCTTCCAAAGGGGCTTACAACTTGTTGATTAGCCATCCTAAGCCTAATAGGGCAGTAGATAAACTTAGGTTTTCCCATCAGTTCCCAGGTATGCTTCTTCATGGCATTGACCTCCGACCCTAAGTCGAGGACTACATAGTCTATATCATACTCTCCAATTTGAGCATTCAGGTGTAGTTCCTTATTTTTCCTTCTCTTTTTAGAGACTTGGTGTACTAACCTATTCAACAAGGTATCTATATTTCCTAACTCATAATGTATGATTAAATTTTGTAGCTCTTGTACAACGCTTTCATCCTAAATCAAATTAATACAAGTATATAAAAACTACATGAGCTTTCTTACCTCTTTTTCTTCTCCTGGCAGATCAGACTGGTTGAATTCCAGAGGCATTCCACATTCTCTTACTTCTACTTGTGTCTTTGATGAAGAACCTTGGTCTCTCCTGAATTCTTTTCTTGCTTCCTCAAATATTTTTTTTTCTTTATTTACATCAAAAACTTGTGTCTTCTCTATAGCTTTCCTGACTCCTGACTCTTCTATAGTCTTTCTTGTTGGGTATGTGTTATATTCTTTGCATGTGTGTGTGTGGGCATGTCAGATATGATAATTGTGTTTGACGATCCCTCATAGTAGTGCTATGTTTGTGCCATGTGCATCGATCTCTTTCCTAAGGGGGTCCCAGGGGGGGCAGGTATGCCCCCCCCTAGTTACGCGCAGCGTTCGGCACTGGGCGGTTTACTAAAAATAATCTCGGTTTTAGAGATTAGGGTTTTGGTATCTACAAAATACCTAAAAACATTGTATATATTGTATAGTGAATGGTGAAATTCGATATAATGAATATAAGAAAGGTTTTCCTGGTTGAGGGTTTCCGGTATAAATCTCTGTGTACTATGTGAATGAGCCATTGATTAAATTTTGTTTTGCTTAAGAATCTATATGCATTGCTTTACTTCATAGGTTTAAAACTTACATTTCCTTGGGTCACTCTATCTTCTCCTATAACAACGCCTCCTCTAGTGATAACAACGACTCTAGGGTCCTCTCTATGAGGTTCAACGTATATCAGTTGCACTTGTGGGTTCTGCTAAGGTCCTTGTCTCTCCTAAAGTTTGGCTAGCAACACAGGACAATCTTCGATAACATGTTCGAATGAGCTACAGTAGCTGCAAGTGGTACAAGGGTTATGACAATCCCTTTCTAAGTGTCCTGGCTGTGCGCAATTTTAACAGATGATCTGTCCTCGGCCTTGACCCATACCTCCTCCTCTTCCTCTTCCTCTGAATCCACCGCGAGGGTTGAAGTTTCCTCTTCCTGGGGAATTATACTGTGTAGTGTTTCCTTCTTGCTGTACTTCGCCTTGAATTTTGTATATATCCCTCGACCTTTCATGCACTAGGTCGTAAGCCCTACAATCCCTTTCATCGTGTCCTACCGACTTACAGAACATGCAATACAGATTTGTGGGTATTTGGACATATTTTTGCAGATAGTAACATTCACCAAGGTGATGTCAATTTCTACATACCTTGCACCATGGTACGTTAAATTTCTTCAGAGGACTCGAAGCTCCAAAGGCCAAGTATTCATGAAATAAGGAACAATGTTCATTGTCATGGCCTTCTGATTTGCATCTGATACACCAGATGTTTTCTATTTTATCTTTTCCCTTTTCTTTCTTCATATCTTCGACCTGCAGAGATAAACTAGTTAGCTGACTCAAGATTTGACTCATACCTGGCTGGATTCTCCCATAGGGGATGATTCTAACTTCATGGCGATCTCCATCACCTCAGCCCACGAAGCAATATTCTGTTGCATCAGAGGAACTCTAATGTGTGGTAAGAGGGAAACAATGAACCATTCCTTGTTCTGCTCATCTGGGATCTAGAAACTCAAATGGTCTGTCAAGGTCTTAAATCTCTGATCAAACTCCCACACAAGTTCAACTATTCTCTGCTTGATTTCTTTTAGCTCTGTAATGCACCGCGACTCCGACTTAGGTTTCTTGAATTCAACAATTAGCCCAGTCTTAATGACATTCAACGGTTTTGGTGTAGTTCCTTGGACAAATATCATGTAACAGCTCAGTGCGTGATCTCTTAGGGTAGTACTGAGTTGATCTCATTTAACAGCTTCATCGGTGATATTCTTAATACTCCATACATCTTCACATAAAAACTAGTGCTGATCAGGATCTTCAGATCCATCTCCTCTAAAGGTGGGTAACCTCATCTCATCTACCATAGGTCTTCCTAGGTTCCCTGACTAAGTATGTCATGGACTACTAGTGACAGTTCTCATAGCGCTCTGGTGACTCTGATAACTCTGATTGCTTAATGTTGTTGAAACAACAAGAGGAATAATAGTACTTACTTCAATAGTCAACATGGTTCCTAAAGTTTTTGTGTCTTCCCGACAAGGTTCTTCAGCTTTCCCTTCCTCTTCCCTAGTGGATTCTAAATGCTCCTTGTCTGTCAGATCCACCTCTTCTCCAATGTAGAAACCCTCATCCCCGTAGTTCTACTTAAAAAGGTTCGCAAGAGGTACTTCTCTGAGCGCTCTCCCATTGCGTGTATGTCCAACCTCTGTGTCGTTATCACTGTCCGAGTTCTTGAAAATTAGCCTTTTCCAATCTGACCAACTATTGTATCTTCAAGATGTTCTTCTCATGCAATAGCATCTTGATATTCAACTTCAAAAAGTGTAGAAATTCTCCTCTGGGTCCCTTAAATAAATACCTCTTAGCTTGGCTATATGACTCTACTATGTCAACAACAAACTTGGTGATATACCCTCCAATGGTACTATCGAACCATTGATCTAATGCTCTTGACACGACATTATCAACTCTCTTGACCTTCTTGATAAACACCAACACCAAACCACGGGTGGTCTAGATCTGATATCAAATTGGGTGTCTGCTAACCTAGATAGCCACTCATATAGCTCCTGATGGATTCCTCCAAATAAAATCTCGTGTATATCAGTAAATATATATCTTCCCAACCAATCCTCTGTACTAATATTAGGGTTCTTGTTCTGGGCTTCAACGAAGTCCTTTTCTTGATCCTCTATCCACTTATGAATGCCTGTCTTCGATGAAAACCACCTTGACATTCCCTCAAGAATATTCTGGTCCCAACAACGGAACCATTTGTTGGCACAGGGGCAGACCCAGGGTTCAGCTCCAAGAGTGCACCAAAAATCCCTAACTACTGGCCCTTTCGGCAACACCTGTGAGACAGATGCAGTCTCACCCAAAGTAGCTATGGGGGGTTGTAGGACATAGATGTCTACAACCAAGGGAATAGAAAGTGGATTTGATACAAGCACAAAACAACATCTAGATATCAATTACCAGCTTAGATCTACTTCACACAACTATCTATCATATCTCACACAATAATGCAATAACATGATGACAGAAGGCAAAAGAACGTAGTATCAACCACAGAGACACAAAATATACGTGGTTCACCCTCTCTCTAGGGCTATGTCCACATAACTACGTTTCTTGATATATTATGTGAAAACATACAGTTCTATCTGCACTCTTAGCTTGCAGATATCTCTCTCTCTTTCTCTCCCTCCCCTCCCTGTGCACCCAGCTACATGGTTGATCTTCGCACCCAACTGAAGATCTTACAATATAGAAGGCCCACACCCATATCACTTCTCTCTCGCACAGTAGTACTCCCTCAATCATACAATAACAATGAACTCTCAACCAACTTAGCACCAACCCATCCCAGATCCTTTAGACCTTTATTTATACATTACAATACCTCTCAGACATCCTTAGGTTGAAACCTAAGGATGTCAAAACCATAGATACCAAAACCCTAGGTGTCTAAAACCCTAGGTCAACTTGACCCGCATTTTCAGGGCTTCTCCAGCCTATATTTCCTTCCTTCTCACACGGTGCTCCAAAGCATCCAACAGTGGATTTTTCTACTTGTTGAGTTGTCCACGATCCTTCTTCCTTGCTGATCTATCCATCCTCGATCTCCTCCTCCAATGTCTTGCTTTCTCTTGCTTCGCACCATCTTTTATACTCTTCTTCTCACTTCGACCCAATATCATTCATTGTGTCTTCTGTGCAGTTCACATTCTGTCTTTTATGTTTTAATCATCACTTACTTACATACCCAAGGGCCAAAAATGGCCTCCAACAGATCCTCTACCTGAACCATCGGAATCATATGTGTCAAACAATATAGGTTTCCCTGCATGTTTTGAAGGATTCTCTTTGCTTCTCGTCTCGCCACCTCATCTCCCCGGTTCCTCCGATGATGTCGGGGAAGCCCGTCTGATCATCGCGGACCTACGTCTCCATCACACAAGTGTCTAGTTAGTACTTCAGCATCATCCAAAAATATTTTTACTATACAAAAATTACAAACAAAATGAAATTTTTAAAAACATTAGACATACCTATGTCCCCATAGATGGTCCCTGGTGGCAGTGGCATGCCAGGGTCCCCTCTGAAGTCGATCCCTGCATAGGGTTAGTCATACAAAGAAATGACCTGTCACCTCCACCAGTAGAAGAAATCATCATTGTAGGGTGTGGGCACCCTACCTCCCCCCTGCTGTCTCATTACCTCGGTCCACCATGCCATGGATGGATCGCGAGGTATTCTCGGAATTATCTCGACTCTAGGTCCCAAACTTGGAACCCTCTCAAAGAAAAAGCTACATATGATAAAGGCAAACCCAAAGTTCCTCTTGTCACCCTGTTTGCACTCTGTCAACTGGCTCTTCATATTATCTAGTAGTGAGGTACACCAATCATATACAGTGGGTATCAAGAACTCTACAAAATAGAACATGAGCAACCTTGATTCCTAGTGCAACTAAGTCGATCCTATGATCCTGGTCAAAATGAGGACAACAATCTTGAAGCTGAGATTGTTTATCGCTCGGATGGGGAGTTGGCTCCCAACCTTCTCGATCCCTACGACACAGTGAACATCTATGTACTCCTCTATCTTCATCACGCTCCCAGCTCCTCGGTCTTTAAGGTTCACCACCTCACCCTGACGCGATAACCTAGTCAAAAAGTATTTATCCTCGACTTCAATCCTCAATGGTTTCCCATCGAGGTTGAAGCTCTCACTGTCAGGATCCCATTAATCCACAAGCAACTCAAGCAACCTCACTTGGGCCCTCATCCCTTTTATTTCCCAAAATTTATACAAGACGCATATTTTCAAGGCCATTTGGGCCGCCAGATCTCTTTCCACAGCAACGTCTACCTCCTCGTGTTCCCTTTCCCTCCATTCTAGCACCATCTTCCAGATAAAAATCAATTTTTGAGTTAGCAACCATAGAAAACTGTGTTTGTGGAATTGTACATGGGATGCAACATTCACAGTCACATATAGGGTTGAGTACACGCATCCTGTATTTTACACAGTCACATATAACCTCACATATACGCGACCCGATGAATGGTAACCCGCGTACACTGAAATAATCAATTTGTGCCCTAATTTACTCAAATTTTGAAACCTAATTTAAAAATATAATCCACTAGAATGGAAGAGGAGGGGAAGAGGAATTACCTAGTCCAGACAGTCTCTGATTTCGTCTCCCGACGCTCCCCCAATCACCAGTTGTAGATCGGAGGTATTTTGGTCCAATTTTCACTATTTGGGTAAAAAATCAAAATGACATAGTAAATTTTGGTTTTGTTACTATTTATAGTAGTTTTTACCCACTTTCTATAGTTTTGAGTCATTTTTTCACCTAATGGACTAATATAGCAATGGATTGATTTGGTTTTTGTAGTTTTAACTAGGGATTCTTGAGGATTTCAAAGTTATGTTGACTGTTTGTAACCACGAGCAGGTATTTTCCCTACCCAACATATATGATATGTATCCATTCCACCATGCAATTTTGCACTATCCTATAACTGTCAGTCATATGCCTTAGGTATGAACCCATTTGTTGCAACACAAAACCTTCCATCTTCTATAAGACGTGTCGTTATCAAGTGGTAGAGATTTACCAAACATGGGTACCCTAGTTAGATCCTCTGCTTCATTTGGTGCCCATGCGAAGATTTTTTCCATAGGATAGGGAGTCTCTTATAGCTAATACATGACTTTATGTTGAGCCTCATTTCTCACTCATAAACATGTTTCCCTATACCTAGAGGACTCCCAACCGAGTTTAGTTTAAGATCTTTTCCAACTCGTCTTCAAAAAGAGAAAAGATTACCGAGTGAACTTGTCTCTTTCACACTTGTAAATTGGATTTGAAAGGACATCTATTTGGTACAATTTTATCCCTTTTTCAAACCAAGCAGACTAAGCTTATGGAAAAGGACACTTTTTTGGGTGTTAAGTTGTGATTTCATCTCATGCCCTTGCTTGCAGTATTGACCCTATAGTCGATTCTCACTTTGCATTATAAATCATTTGCTTCAATAGTTTTTCATCCTCAACCAGAGCCTCATTTATATCCTTCGCAATTTGACACTCTATACCCAGGAGGGAACATTCCCCCAAGTGTTCATATCCCACATTCATATCCTTGCATTGAGCATAGGTATGTTCCACTGTTGGAACTAGTTTTTCTTACTTTCGACACTCGTTTCCTCCTCTGTATCATAGCATTCATTTGACTATGAAAAAACTAAATAATTCGGGCGAGAGGGGAATATTATCTTATATTGGCAGTAGTCGTGTCACCTTTGAACATAGCACAAAGTTATTGAGTCCATTTTTCATCATAATTTTGGGTTTAGCATGGCCTTAGGAAGTTGAGCTCGTTACAGAGAATTTTCTCCACCGACTGGTTACTCTTCCAGTCCCTATGGAGAACTTTATTGATGCCTTCTACATCTCATGGTTTCATCATTCAGTCTATGCTGTCAGAGTCTTCCATATGTCTCATGCTCTTGTTCAAAGGAAGTCTATCAACATGTTTCATCCATTTCTTAGAACTATTGACTTTGCATGTCGGCCATACCCTCAGTTTGTCTCATAATCACATGATGTTGTATTCCTATCAATCACCTTGGTCCTACTTTCATCATTAGTAGGTAACCTTGAACCCATCAATCGTCATTTCATCATTGGTCATTAACTGGGTTGTTTCCCTTATGTTCAACAATAAGACATCTATTCACACATTCGGATTTGTGTAGTGTCTTCAATTCCATTATCCTTATTGGTTGTTTCCTCGCCTTTGTTAGCATTTTTCCTCATTGTATGATATTCAAAGGGTATTCTTCATGTACCGCTTGCATTTGGCACACACGAAAGACACACAGGGTCATTGGTTCATGAACATGTTCTTCGTCCAATTTCCTCCAAATCATGAAGCTCCTGCTTTGTACCTCGTGTTGAATGATGAGAGATGCCTTAATGCTCTCCTTCCATCGAATTCAGCTCATCTATTATGGAAATGAGACCGAGAGTCCTATGAGTACCTTGAGGCTTACAGTCATTAGTGGTAGGTTCTCTCACCATCAACAGTTGGGAATACATCAATGTCTCATGATCGATGGATTCTTCAAGTGTTCAACCTCGACCCCTCTATTCACACTTGTAAGAATGTACTTGGTGCCTTGATACCTACTTTCATCATCGTTAGGTTGTCTCGTGTTTGTTAACGGTATACCTCAATGACTGGTAATCAAACAATGTCTCATTATGGTCGACCTCAACTCCTTTATTCACATGATGTAGACTTGCACCTTTGGCGGATTGTGTAGAATACTTGAAGACGTCAGTATCTGGCCATAGCTTTCCTGAGATGTTGCTTCATTTTCATTGGACTAGTACCTATATGAATGTTATGAGGAAAATATCTCTATGGCTAGGGTGAACCACAACAGATGGAAATGACTGCAAAAATAAACTCTATTCCAACAATATGATATATAAACCAACGTGCAAGGGAGATAAGAAAGGGGCCTACCTCGTCCAGATGTTCAATGATGTCCACCATTGAGCACTTTGACCCAAAGCTATATACCTGCAACAAGTTCTCAACAAACAATAAAAACAAGCATATGGTGGCGATATAAAAGGTCAGCACATTAGATAGCACAATCCATCAATATACATGACAAATACACCCATGGATAATAATTCATATATTTGCAAGACATCAATTGGATGGGAAGAGAGTATTTCTATTAATAAATTATCAACATAAGTGAAAATATTACAGACTTCCGTGTCGACATAGTTCGGAACCGAGTTACTTCCAGTTGGGCCTCCACCACTTCAATCCTCCACCAAAGGAAAGCTTATATAAGGGAGATAATGGGGTTCTCCTTCAATAAGGGAAGAGCTTTGGGGATGAGCACTGTGTTGAAACTTAAAGGACAAAGGGATGCAAACCCAATATGAAGTAAATAATTTCTTCAGAGTAACTTTTCTCTCAAAGTTGAATTCTTTCTCCTTTTCAACAACTTAGAATTAGATTCTTTATAGCCTTCAAAATGCAACTGAAGGGCCGAGTCAGAACATTTCCATTATATGGAAGGACAAGGATCAGAGATCTCTTGTTGTGACATGGAAACCCGACATTTAATTTTGATTTTCTGGCACAAATCTCGATGTACGCAGGTTGTAGTGGAGTAGCCTATGTATACTCTTGTTGTATAGGGTGCAAGATGCGTACAAGTGGAAAAATTTATATTTTTGTCTTTGTACTTTAGTAATAGGGAAGATAAGTCTGCATAGGGAAATGGAAAAAGGCCCTCTCTGCAAGATTGCATAGGGTGAGGCAAATCTTGCTCTAACAATGAATTCAGTGATCATGGGAGATGAAATTGTGCTCCATGGTATACAAATATCTTCAGATTTATTTTGAGACTGGTTCTACTGGGCCTTGTTTGTGACTATGACTGCGTATGGCATGTAACCACATTTGTATTTTCCTATTCATGGCCACAGACACTTTTTTGGTATATTTTCACATGGATCTGCAGTGTAATTCAAATTGCTAGCCATGTATGCAAGTTAGTGTAGAATGTAATGATCAACTAGTTCTTCCAGCTAGTTCCCCATCACTCCACTTCTGGTTTTTTATAATGTATTTTTTCCATCACAGATACTCATATGACCTCACACATTAGGGGGAATCTATTATAGCAATATTTTTCTCACCCTAATCAATCTTGCACATAGGGCCTTTTTCCATTTCCCTATGCAGACTTTTCATCCATTTTTGCAAATCCCAGAGCTAAAAATACATGTTTCCACATATACACACCTTTCCTACTATACATCATACGTATACATGGGTTGCACCACTACAACCTGTGTACATTGGGATTTGTTCCCAAAAATGAAAAATGGTGTCGGGTTTCCATGTCACAACAGGAGATCAATGATCATTGGTCTTCCATATATTGGAAACATTTCGACTTGGCCCTTCAGTTCCATTTGAAGGCTATAAATGGGACGATTCCGAGTTATGTAAAAGAGGAGAAAGAATTCAAATTTGAGAGCAAAGTTACTATAGAGAAATTATTCACTTCATATTGAGTTTGCATCCCTTTGTCCTTTAAGTTTGAACACAGTGTTCAGCCCCCAAGATCTTCCCTTATTGATTGAGAACTTCATTGTCTCTCTTCTATGAGCTTGCCTTTGGTGGAGGATTGAAGTGGTGGAGGCCCAACTGGACGGAACTTAGTTTCTCGATTCCAAACCATGCCGACATAGAAGTCTGTAACTTTTTCACTTATGTTTATCATATATTAATAGAAATACTATTTTCATGTTCAATTGATATCTTGCAAATATTTGAATTATTATTCCATGGGATAACATCATATAAATGGATTATGATATTGAATGTGCTAACATCATATATTATCACCATATGATTGCTTTGCTTGGTTTTTGAGGACTATTTGTAGGTATATTTCTTTGGGTCAAGTGCTCAATGGTGGACTTCATTGAACGTCTGGACGAGGTAGGCCTTTTATCTTGTCTTGCTAGCATACTTGAGAATAGAGTTGATTTCTGCAGTCATTTCCATCTGTTGTGGTTTTCCCTAGCCATAGAGAGATTTTCCTACTAACACTTATAAATAAGGCTAGAACTACAATTTATTTTCATCATTACTTCACTCCACACACTTGTGTGGAAGCACTCTCTAAAAAACAATCTCCACCTTTTTAGCTTCTTGGATCTAGTGTGCACCTCTTGGAGAAGGATTATTTTGTGGATGCTTGCATTTCTTCGATGCTATCTTGTTGCAACTAGGGTTTTCTTGGCATAAAAACTTGAATGAGTAAGTAATTTTATTTAATTTAATGTGTTTGATCATGATATAATGTGACAATTTCTATCTTGTTGCATGTTACTTTGTTCTAAGTAAACCCTAGGAAGGAGACATAAGGGTTTATGTCCTTCTACCCTTTTATGTGTCCAAGTTTTGGTTAAGGAATTAAGAGACCTAGTCTCTTGATAGGGTTCAAAGACCTAAGGCCCAAGAGAGGTTTCACCTTAGGGTTTCTATCCTTGTCCATTGTGATCCTTGAGCTACATTATATAGAAGAGGGAAAATTGTATCTAGGGCCCAAGATATGTTGCACCCTAGAAATCATTTTCTTGCAAGTTTTATCCCTAAGGCCCAAGAGAGGTTGCACCTTAGGGTTGAACTTCACCCTTATTGAGTATCTAGTTCATTCTTCAAGTCTTGCATGATTGACTCCATAAGCCATAGAAAATTCAACAACACTAGTCTAGAGTTCTATTTATGGTGAAAATACTCTTAGAATTAATACACTCTCTCTCCAAATGATTTGACTAACTTTACTATCTCTAACTTTGGAAAACAAATAATATTTATTGTTGTTGTTATAGATGTTTTCTACAACCATTAGGGTTGTATTTTATTGCTACATACTTACTTAAAATAGTGGCTAAAGATACGCATAATCATAGTCTAGCAATTGGATGTTATTGCACATGTTTAAGGCTTAATTCTCATGCTCAATTTTTGTGTTTCTAGGTACTTTTTCCTATTGATGTTACAAAATATTAATTGTTGTTATACATTGTCTTACTGTTGTAATTTGCAAAAAAAATTGGTTTATTTGATTATATAGTGTCTGAGAGGTCATTAATGAGCTATATAACTTGGTAATTGTCTATATTATGATTTGGATTATTTTCTGTCACATACACGTGAACCAATTTGCTTGTTATCCTCCTTACCTCTCCTAGACCTAGACCTAACACTTAGGTGACCAACATAGGGGGTCTTAGGCTTGGCCAATATTGCTACTTGATCCTTTATGGTCACTATGGAAGCCTCTGTTGCGTTGGACCTCTTCCACCACTAAAATGAGGGAAGTCTCTACTTAGGCGATAGTGGTAGAAAATTGTAGTTGTTACATAGATATGTATCTTGTGGAGACTTTGCACAAGTACAAATCCTATGATAACATGATGAAAGAGAGAGGGGCCTATAATGTTTTTCCTTCACCCTGGTGGATTCATAGAAAAACTTGGGGGTGGTATCTACAGTAGATGCCTATGGTTGGGTCTAAATTCTCTCTTACACAACCACTTTCTTGGATCGTTTTCAACTAAAAGATAAGTGCTTTATCGTTATTTATGATTGTGTGAAATTTATGTTCATTTTCTATTATGAAAATCATTGTATTATTCATGTTGTGTGTGATTATGTTTTTTATTTCCACTGCACTTTATTTTTCACACCCACACATACAATTTTTTAGAATATATCCCTTCCTAGGAGGCTTAATTATCTATTGTTATGTAGAAATGACATGTCTCTGGGGGTTAGAATTTGGAAGCATGTGTCATAGCTACCCATCATATGGTTTGGTTTAATTGATAGGGATGTTACACTTATGAACATAGGAAGTGTAATTGTTAAAAGATACTCCTTCGAGGAAATTGTATACACAAGAAACTAAGGTTATGTTATGTTGCTATTAGATGGTGATGTTGTGGAATTTCTCTTACAATATTGCATATTCAGTGATACCTTTTACCCGCTTTCTCACCTAGGGGTAACTAGAGGAGATCATTCCTCATGGCCCACAATGAAGACAATGATCCCAATGATGATGATGATGATGAGTATTATCCACAGACAATAACTCCCCATATGCCTCTACCCTCATCTAGCTTAGCTCATTGCACTCGATCAACATAGTTCATCTAATGATGGTGGTCCAACACACATGAGGTACACTAGTCATTATTTCATATAATGTGTCACAATTAATGCATTAGGAATTAGGTGAGGATCATGGGTTGAAGTTAGATAATGGATCATAAGCTTGAAAATTATTCTTTTTACCTTGTTTCATCTTGGTGGCCATCATTTGGGTAGTAGTCCAGTGTTGTCACTCTTGGGGAACGGGGGTAGTACTAGGAGGCTTTGATCTGGGTAACATACCACTCCCTTTGATACTTATCACTTTTCATCCTGAGGTCTTGTGTAGTGTACTAATATTTGGGTAATGGATGTTACATGTACACCAAAAAATCCCATGGTTCATTCTCCTATGAGAAGAAGGGATAAAATGTCGAGGTTGATGAAACTACTAGAAAAAATGAATAAGAAAAAGAATGCACATTATAAAAGAAAGAAGAAATATGGGATGATGAATGATCAATTCAAAATCCAAAGGTCAACTTGAGCTCTACCCCCATGCTATGAGGTGATCGTCCCTAGTCCCAATGCATTGAATTCATATAAATTAAAAGGATTTAATCCCAGTAAGAAAATAATGAATTCTTGAAACTTGAAAAGGGGACTTAAAAAAAAAAAGAATATCAAAAGAAAATAAAGGGGTTTGGAATACAAACATTGTTGAGAAAAGGGTATCTCAAGAATCAAGCGATGTCTCTATAAAGGCACACATGAATATGGATGGAGCACGATACCTTGCATGTCAATGAATCCATCACCATGAAGTAACCCATGCCATTTCATTCACCATACTTACACTTTGATGGGTTTTATTGGGAAATACTTCTCTAATTGGGTACTGGCACACCTAATAGGGTATTTTAATGGTCCTCCCATACCTAAATTTGGAAAATTTCATAAATTCTTGAGCTAAAGTGAAGTTTGAAGAAGATACCTAATGTGAATTGCTTATGTGGCTTTTGTATAAAGTGTTGGATTACTTTGTATGATTCTAATGGCTATGATATATTGTAGTTATTGGTTTCACTTGATTTTGTGGGCCTCTTCTAGTCATGATGCACCTTGACATGGTCCTTTGGAGGATTTTTTCACTATGACACCCAAGATGTTACGCGATTTTCATAGGACATTGCACATCTGACATAGAGCATTGGGTCCTTTGATGACTTGGTATGCCTCAAGGTACCCTTCCACACCTCTTGGGCCTTGGAATTTGGACTGATGATCTCAGATGTTGTAGATATGGTCAGAGGGATGTCATATGGGTAGGAGGCCCACACCTTGGACAATTCACCCAGAGAGCATGTCAGGATTTGATTTCAGGATGTTTTACTTGGAGATGATTGGACACCCCTTGGAGAGATGATGGACCCTTCTTTAACCTTGGACATTGGCCTTTTTAACCTTGGACGTTGGATTTTTTTACCTTGGACATTGAGCATATTGATGATGACATCACGCGCTATGATGATTTGATGATGATGGGACCAACCTACCAATAGGGAATCCGTTTGGATGATAAGTTGGGGTATTTTTACAATGAGATGTAGCCTTTGATTATAAGGTGTAAATTTTCACCATGATTTGCACCTTTTGATGATGGGACATGGCCTTTTGATCCCCTTGCACCATTCTAGAGCATGACGTCACCCTCATTGTGGCATCCTATACTCACATGTGTCACTTTTTAGGGAACATTTTGGTGTATTAGCATGTTTGATTTATTTTTGAGGTTATTTTGGGGGTCGACCATGACCTATCCAACTTGTATCATGGATATTTTTTGTTTATAGGGGCTTTGAGGGTTTATAGCGCTAGGGTTTCCTCATATAACAAGGCTAGAGCTACCTCGTTATTGAATCATAACTCACACTTGTGAAGAATAATCATTACTTGTCTTCTTTTACTCTCTCTTCATTATGTAGTACTTATGAATACCTTTGGAAGATTTCTCTAGTGGATGATTTTCTTGTTTTGGTGGATGTTTCATGAAACTAAGGTTTCTTTATGCACAATAACTTGGTCTAATAAGTGGTATTTTCCAAGTATTTGTGTTTTATTCATAGTATTTAAGTAAATGATCTATCAAAGTGGTGACAAGTTGCATGGTATCTTGTTTACTTGGATATTTTTTGTTAGAAACCCTAGGGAAGGATTGTAATAGGTCATTCCCTTCCCTTGTTTTATCCATCTTAATTTTTTTGAAACATACAATTTCAATATTAGGGATTGTGATTGGATTTCCCCTTAACCTTGTCTTTGTTGTTGAAATATAGGGTTTATGAGTGGATAAAATCTAGGGTTTGACCTAGTTCCACTTGATCTTGTGCTAGACACTATAGAAGAACTAGGATGGCTCCTAGGGTTTATGAATGGATAAACTCCGGGGTTTGTTTTCCTATAAGGTTTGAACTAGGATTATGATTGGATAATCATAGGGTTTTATCTTCGAGTATTACTTTTTTTTTAGCATCCTTTTAAGTTGTTGCACTAACTCCATATGCCTGAGGACTTAACGAAGGCACTAATATTAGCTTCTCTTCCCTAAAAAAATTGGTGTTGGCTTAGGGTTTGCATTTCATATTCATTTTTCATCATTTCTAGCCTAGCATCTTGGATTTTAACTTAGATTGTGTTAGTCCTTGATATGTTCCTCATTGTCAGTGGAACGATGCCAAGGATTCTTGGAGATAAAACTTGAATAGGATTTTTAAGATACCTTGCTCAATCAAGGGTGTTAAACATACTCAGTAATTATTCACAGCTCGTATACATTCTATACATGACGATTAGATAAACATTCAACAAATAGGGGAAATTTCTCTTCTGTATATCAGAATAATTGGATTAAAAAGGTAAATGAATGTATGAAAGAGAGATACACATGAAAGGTATTTACTACGAATAAGTCTTGCGAGGTTTTCAGTGAAGAAAACATGTTGAGCATTAAATAATTCAACAATATTAACAATGATGCATTCTAAGTTTAATTCAAGTCAGTGCTTCGGAAAAATCATTATTTGAAACATTCCACATACCAGAAACTTTGCATACATATGAACATTTCAAACAAGAAATGAAAAATATTGGTCAAAAGATGAAATAAACTTCATTCCTACATGAAACCAAACACATTTACAACATATCTGGTGTCAAAACGATATTGAGAGCTTTTATTGATGTATTTTAGAGTACATAACATAAATGGAAGAGATGCCTCTCAAGAAGAAATTACAATGGAGAAGAAGAAGTGTGATGTTTACATACTAATACTACAGAAAATCATTGAATCCCAATGAGCCTATTGTCTACCTCCTCATAATCTATCCTTATGCTTGACCTTTGTTGATCTCTAAAGTCTTAGATTCAAATACTCTTCCTCTCTCTATCACTGATAAAAAATGAGCTAATGCACCTCAAGGATTATTTATAGTTCTTCCTCCATGAGAAAACTACTTCTTGGTTCTTGAAATTGCTTATATTTATGATAAACAAATCACTTTTTAACTTAAGGTGAACATCGGTAAAATACCTATAATGAGAAATATTTTACCCAAATGAGCTCATTCAATCTGGATCCTTCCATGAAAACAATTTGATAGGGTAGAGATTTTGGGCTAGGTATATTCTTCTTCCATGGGAGTAAAGTGGTCTACAAGCTGGAAGAACGCATTAGCATTTCCATTCAGCGTAAGTGCCATGATGACCTGGAGAAGCATCGATCTAGCCTCTGGGTCATCTATCATTTTTTGGCTAGAAAATGTGACTGTGCCTTAGGATGGACTACTAGATGTCCTACCACTCTTATGTATAAACCAAAAATAAGAGGAAGCGACCTTCTTCTCCTTTGCGAAAAAAAATTGGAGTTTCCAACACATCAGTAGCTAGGATGCCCAACTGGTCTTTCTCGGGGAAGAATCCCCTACAGATAGGTCACCTTACATGATAAATCAACTCAAAACAACACATTCAGTAAGACTCAACACTTGCAGAATGGTTGAGATTCCCCCCATGGATTTCTCTTATAGAATCTTGACACATAATGAGGGATATTGTTGATAGAGCCAATGATTTGATCCATTCAACTATTATACTCTAAGATAAGATGTTGATATGTGCAACATGCGACCAATGATACCAATCACCTGTTAGTTGTACCTGAGAGTCTAATGATTGACAATGATAACCATAGGTGAGGACAATCTGTCATATTGAGCGATTTTATGACCTATGTGACGACTTCCACATGTAGCGAAATACATTAAAATATGAACTTATCCCATTTGAAATGATTTTAGTACACGTGACACACTTGTATTGGCTACCACTTCAAAATATATGAAACACATGAAAATTTGGATGATTTCATTCATGGCATCCACAAGGTACGACCACCACATGGCATATAGGTGTTGGTTTGGATGGATACCTATGTGGCACCTATGTCAAAGCAATGTGGAATCAAGTTAGGCCATGTGTCTCTTAGGTTAGAGTGACTCATCACTATGTGCATGCGTGGAAAACAATGATTGTGAGGATGTGTCATTTCCCTATCATGCCACTTAGGTGTCTAGGTATAAGTGTAGGTTTCCAAGTGTCAGCCCTGTCATTGTCATTTAATGCGTTGTCATAATCTAGCTAAGCATTAAGTTGATATACGATTAGGAATTTTTTGGGATATCAAGAGTGGTGTAACATGCTCGAGATAGTGGTTTTCTGAGGCCTAGAGCAACGCAAAGCCGATACAAAGAATCCACATAGCAAGGTGAAAAGCACCATTGCATCGTTAAGCTCTAGTAAAGAGTGGGCATATTCACGATGTGATATGCATTATGAGTTGTTCATGGAAGCACATACGTGATACATTACGAACCATCGATCTTGTATCATTTGGTAGTGCACGTTGAATTATAGGATTTAGCCCCCAGTCTTAGCACTTGGTCACTGAGATAGCCCTTCCAATGGAGAGCGATTATATTTGCATGTATTTTATGCCCCTTTTAAGCCTCTAATAAACACCTTTTCTCCATTTTAGCCTCTTTTAGCTACTTAGTCCCCTTTTCCCTTCAAACTAATCATTGATAGAGTAATTGTTTCTACATAGTGGTTCTAATGTAGCTCCCCTTACTCAATAAGAATGTTGGTCAAGGCTATAACTATCCAAATTACTTGGTTCCTTTAAAAAATGTTGACATTGTACTAACATTGGCACCAATAGGGACATCAGATCCCTGTGATATGCTGAGAACTAAAAACTAGTTGCCTCATCCATTGGGCTACTAAGTATGTGATTAACACCTGTAACACAATTTTCTTCTATGGCAAGATTGACTCCCACCATGCTCAAAAACTTAACATAATGACACCATATTTATTCAAACAAAAATTGAAATTACAAAATTGGCCTTAAAATGAAAATGAATTTTGTAGAAAGAAAAGTAAATTATTATTGTACAAAGGAGTATACACTTAGATCTTATCATTGTAGAAAATGCTTGAGAAACCTCCCATTCACAGGGGATCCCAATACATCACCATCAATATGAGCTATCTCATAAGTGTTGTTATCCCAAAATGCGACAATCTAAAAATGTCCCATCCAAAGTTTATCAAATTTGCCATGTTTTCCTTTGGCCTCTCTTCTTGCATCTCACTTTAAAACCATATCTCCAACCATAAAATTTCTTTCCTTAGCTCTCTTGTCAAATATATTCTTCATATTTTTTTGATTCTCTTGTTACTTAACCAATACAAACTCTCTCTTTTTCTAAACTTCTATTAATTGATGAATTCTCCTTTGTACATCGTTTGACTCTTCTACTTCATCATGTAATAATTTCATCAATGGAAGTCCTAGATAAATGGGAAAGACAACATCAATATCATACACCAATTAGAAGGGAGAAGTACCAATGGATATTTTTGTACTTATTATATCAGCCCACAAAGCATACTTTGAGATGAGAATCTCATGCTTTCTTGTTCTGTGACAACATCTTCTTAATTATTCTAATCAAGATTTTGTGTGATGATTCTTCCAAGTCATTTCCCTGTGGGTAATATGAGGTTGAGTGTCCAAGTTCAATATTGTAGTCTTGGAAAAATTGTATAAACCTATCATATTTGAATGCATGTGAATTGTTAGCAATGGTCTTCCTTGGACAACCAAACCCGGCCAAAATATGTTCTTCAAGGAATTTTATGATAATCGACTCAATGGTGACCCTTGTAGGAATAACTTCGACCCATTTTGTAAAATAGTCTATTGATGTTAGTATCCATTTGTGCTTACCACTATAATTTGGATTGATCTCACCAATGAAGTCTAGTCCCCATTGTTGGAAAGGTGCTTCTACCTTGATGGGTCTGAGTGGAAAAGGAAAAATTTGTTGGACAATTGGTTGTCATTGCTGTCAACCTTGGGAGAGTGATATTAGAGATTGATGTCAACCCTTGGAGAAGTATGGAATCCCTATAGATGTGGATGAGATTTTTGGATAGTTGGTTGTCATGTTAGAGGTATACCATTGATATTGACACATTGTTAAGGTATACACTTTTTATGGTAGAGATCGTGGTACATGGTTGATGTGCATGGTTGGCACATGGTATGGTATATGTGTTGTTGATATGCATGGTTGGAACATGGTATGGTACAGGAACATATCTTGTCATGGTATGTTGGTGACTTCGGCACATTCTTGGTAGAGGCATGTGTTGGTGATGGTGGACATCTAGTTGAGAGGTTCTCGTGGCATATGATCCATGTGACAGGATCTAGTGATAGGTTGGTCATGGTCATGGAACCTATAGTTGATCGAGGAATAAAGACATGAAGGTCAGTATACTTGAAGGTAATACTATCATAGATGGATAGTATGTATCATGACATTTCCAGTGATATATGGTATGCCACGTAGTTCCTCACGATTGAGGAGATATGTCTTTGTGAAGTTGGAGGACCCTCAAGAATATTCTAGAAGCCTCTAGAAGGTCATCAAGAAGCTTGACCAGTCAAAGTGGTTGCAACAAGGGATTAATTATTGAAATATTAATTATTGAGAATTATTGTTCAAAGATTAATTAATTATCAAAAAATATTAATTAATTATTGCAGGGATAATTAATTATTGAGATTGGTTGTCATTGATGTCAACCCTTTAGAAAAGTCGCATGTCGAAGTAAAGTGGCAGTGAACAAAAGATAATTAATTATTGCATGGATAATTAATTGTTGCATGTCAAAGTAAAGTGGCAGTAAATATAATTAATTATTGCAGGGATAATTAATTATTGGAGGGATAATTAATTATTGCATGAGAGTTGCATGCCATCATGAGTTGCATTACAGTTGCATGTCATTAAGAAATTTATCTTTATAACATAGAGAAGATTCCATTGAAAATCACTTCTTTATATTCACTTCTGATATTGCAGGTTGGAGGCAGAGAAGTCCAGGTGAAGTAAAGCAGGCCGAAATTCCAAGGGAGGATGAAGTTTTTTATGATGTGTTCTAAGGTATGTTATTTACATGTCATATTACCATTTTCACTATAATTTTTTTTATAGAATGATTCAGATAGTGAAAATAGGAGGCTATTGAGAATACATATTAATCTACATGTGGTAGAAATTTCAGCTTCTAGGTAGTTTTACTTTTGGAGATACATTCTGTGGAAGATAGGGATTTTGACTAGTCCTGAAGCTAGTTTTAAGCAGGTGTTCTAGGTAAAACAACCATAACTTCTTCATAAAGAATAAAAATTATGTGACACCAATTGAAATGGAAATATTACAATATTTATTTATTTTTGTGCTATTTTCAGAATAATATATCAAATATTGAGGACGTGTAATGTCATACAAGTTCGCTCTCTAGAATAGACCAAAATTCAACAAGGTCTACAATTTTCTCTATAACTCCTTTTTAGGAATCATTCAAGGAAGAAAACTTGGAGGAATTTTAGAAGACATATTGAAGAAGGTTGGGTAAAATTTTCAAACCTTTTTTCATTACAGGTATAGAGTTATTCTTGTTGAAATTTAGGATTTGTGACTATTCCAAAACTAGTCCCGTGAGACCGAGGTAAAGGTTGATAGTGACAGGTTGACAATGACAATGATGGTATATTAGTCCAGTGACATGGGAAGTGATAGGTTGATGTCATAGTGACATGGTTGTCTACATTTATATTCTAGGGTGGTTGGACATGGCAAGGAAAGGGGGTTGTAGCCTCCTTCTAGTTGGAGATTCCTTCAGGTTTCAGCCTATAAATAGGGGGTTGGAGCCTCCTTCCAGTTGTATCTGGAGAAATAGGAAGTTGTTTCTTCCAATTAATGCACTATTTTATAAATAAGAAAAACATTATGTGGTTTTCTCTCGCATTGGGTTTCCACACAAAATTCTGGTGTACTGTGTTTATGTGATGTTTATGGTGTTGATGATATTTTGAATGCTCATAATATTCATTGTAGGTTTTATATTGTGATTAAAAGTACTAATTGTGCTCATATTGATTCCACCTCCCCCCCCGCCCCCTCAGTATTCCAACAAAAGATTTTGTTTCCCTGAAAACATTTAACATTCAAGGCATGCCCTAGAAAGTGAATTGGTATCAAAAAATAAAGTTGGCCAATAATAAAAAGCCCTCGATATTTTGTAGGTTGTAGCTCTCCATGCATTATGACCTCCACAAAATCTTTTATGGAATTCATTAATGATGTCTTGTGTTTTCTCTTTTGTGATGCAATTCGGTAAAATGCCACCAGGATATTTCCAAAACAGTTGTTCATGAATGATGCAGTATTTGATAGATGTCAAATTAATAGATCCGACCTTAGCCTTATCCCAATATACTAGGCATTGCAAGTTTTTCAAGTAGAAACCTATATCTGTATACCGGTCAAATTGAGAAACCTATGATCTACTTGAAGGAAAGGATCTTGTGTATCATCTAACTCTGGCTCAACCACCATTAGTGTTTGAGACACCATATTCACTCCTATCACCCTACAATTTGATTATGTGAGAAATCTTGCTATACATTTTCCCTTTACCAAATTAGTTGGCTTACTTTTCACATCATATTCTTGGATTTTGGCTATCCACTTTCCTCTTCTTCCCTCATTGTCAACTTGGATGAGATGTCTTTAAAAACACTAGTTGGGACATGTGCCAGGATCTTAGAATGTAGAACATAATCCCTCGAGACCCTTATAGCTTTAACTAGGGAATATGCTTGCTTTTCCATAATACTAAATTTTAACTTAGCATCTCTCAATGCCTTGTTGAAACATACAATGGATTGTTCATGGATGTCATCATTTTTTTGTAATAAGACAACTGTTATAGTATTCTCAGAGGAAAAATAAAATATTAGAAATGCCTTATCATAATTAGGACTAACTAAGATTGGGGGTTCTCCTAGATCCCTTTTAATAAGCTCAAAGGCATATTTAGACTTAGCAGTTCACTTGATTTCACTATTTTTTTTCTGCATATCAATGATATTTTTCATCATTTCAATAAAGTTTGGTATAAACCTTCTGAGGAAATTTATCTTGCCTAGAAAATATTGCACTTATTTTTTATTTTTGGGTAATCCAATTGATCTAATTTCCTCAACTCTATTAGGGTCAATCCTGGATCCTTCTTTAGATACTATATGGCCTAGCAATTTTTCTTCCTTCATGGAAAATAAAAATTTCTTGGGATTTAAAGATAGACCGAATTTTCTACACTTAATGAAGGTTTGTCTCAAATGTTTGATATGGTCTTAAGCAGTTTTCAAAAATACCGTCATGTCGTCCAATTATATGACTATAAATTTATCATCTTCTCCAACAAAAGTGATATCCATTGCTCTTTGAAATGTGGCCCCTTGCATTTATAATTCCAAATGGTATCTTGTCATACATAAATGTTCCCCAAGGAGTGGTACAAGTAGTCTTTTTCCATGTAATCCAAGTGCATAGCCACTTGATTTTAACCAGAGAATCCATCCAACATTAATCTTCTAGTGGTTCCAACTAACTTTTGCAGTATACAGTCCATCTTGGGTAAGGGGTAATTATCTTTCAAAGAACAATTGTTTAGGTTTTTGAAGTCAACACAAGGTCTGGTTTCTCCATTTTTATTCCTCGCTGGAACTAAATTGGCTACCCATTCAGAATATCTCAAAGGAATGATGATCTTAACATCCATAAGTTTCCTGACTTCCTTTTCTATAATAGGCAACGAAATGAGATTTACTTGTCTCAATTTCTACCGAAAAGGTTTTTTCCCTGGATTTAGAGCTATTATATGTTGAACAATATAATTATTTAAATCTTCATACTTCCATGAAAAAATATACATATACTCCTTGAAAAGATCTACATATTTTTGCATCTGTTCATGTCAAATATATCTAGACAGTTTGATACATTTAGACTCATGATCGGTTCCCAAATTGAAATCTTCTATACATTCATCTTTTGGTAGGACAAGAAGTTTGGGGTACATCATTCTTATCAAAAAATTGTTCCAATGGGACTAACTATTTAGGAATAAAATTATTTTTCAGTTGTAAAACTTTGTGGTTTTCCATTTATTTGTTAAAATGGGTATTTGTTTCAGCTACTTTACTTTCTTCATTTCCATCCTTTATATCTTCTTCATTGTCAATATGAGTAGAGGAAAACTTATCCATAAGTTCCAAGAGTATTCTTAACTATTGGTCATCTTCAAAGACCTGTCAATGTTTCACATTATTTGGGATAGAGGGCATGTACCTCATTTCAAATTCATACTTTATTTGGGGAGTTTTTGGTGATTTGAAAGTACTATCAGCTAGGGATAGTGAATATTCTTACTGATTTAAATATCCAGGGACAATAGTGATGTCAAAAGATAGAAATAAATTATCAATTAGGTCCCAAATTTGATTTTTGTATGCCCTCATTCACGGGTGTTTGGTCTGATAAATCCTCCTTACCTACTGTACCACTAGTTGAGAATCTCCAAATATGTTATTTTCGTAATCTTCATTTTTCTGGCATCTTCTAATCCTAATACCAAAGCTTCATATTCAGCCACGTTATTGGTAGCTTCAAACTACAACTTATATGATAACAAAATTTTCTCTCATGTAGGAAATATCATCACTATTGTTGCTCCAGAACCTTCCTTTCAATTAGCTCCATCAATTTATTACATCCAAAATCCACCAGTTCTGATATGAACAATAACATGTATACACTCAGGTCTAGGGATAGCTCAACTACCTCATTTATTGAAAAAATGAAAATCCCATATCGTTTTTAGGAGAATATATTGAGTGATTTTTTCGGTTGTTTTGATCACTTACCACATATGCAAATTTGGTTTCTTTGTATTGTCTCCTATGCTCACTGACGGGATTTTCAATCACTTTCTAATTAATTAGCGAGCAACCAAAAAGTGTATATTTAATTATCAATCTGAGGTCGTATCTTACTTACGAATTGTTATGCACCATATATGCAAGTTGTAGTGTTATTTTTCTAAGGGGTTTTAGTAATTTGGATGTCACGAATCAGGGGTTCAAAATACTTAATTAAGTCACCAAGCTAAGTTATTTCCTATGTTGCAGGGAAGTAAATATATCACTTGCAAGAAAGGGTAGTCACACTTGAGAAATTGAAATCACACTTGTTGGAATTGAAATCACACTTGCAGGAATTGAAATCACACTTGCGGAAATTGAAATTACTCTTGCAAGAATTGAAATTACTCTTGCAGGAATTGAAAAAACACTTACGGAAATTGAAATCACTCTTGCAGGAATTGAAATCACACTTGAAAAAAATGAAATCTATACTATGATCTACATGTGACTAACTCAAGCATCATGGAGATCTTGTTTTGTTGGGACAATTACGTGTTCCTTCATCCAATATAAATCCAATAATGCTAATCTCAAACTATTGAAAACTAATGCTATCACAAATTAGGAAGCAAACAAAATAAAGTGTGGCTACAAGTGGAGTTGTAGCACAAAAAGGAATCACAACGATGTGAGTCGCAACAACGAGAGTTGCAATAACTTATATTGAAACAATAAAGTTATAGTGTGAGAACAATAATGAGGTGAACGTCAAGAATTATGAGATGCAACACATCTACGGTTATGAATTCACAAAATTAGAACCAATGCAGAATTGCAACTTGAGAGTGACAATTCTTAACAACAAGAAATTAAATATCAACCATACATGAATTGCAGTGATTGTTCTACCAGATTTTAGAACTACAATAGATTGAAAAATAAAGAAACTATGAATTAAATAAACAAAATTGAAAGGTTAAAACCTACATTAATGTACATGAAGTACCTAACTAAGAAAGGGGCCCTATCCCCTTATACAAGGAATTCAACTACAAAATCAGAACCATGCGATCACCAACACATCAACACACAAATGAAAGTAGGAATATAAATTATATTGCGGAAGTATGAAAGTACAACAACAGTCGAGCACTTATCGCTAGAATAATTTCCTCCAGCCCAACTATGGGGAAGTTGAGGACTGATGTCTAAAATTATACCTAGTGACATATGGAAAACTATGAGAATCTGATTGTTCATCTGGTTACATTGATTTTGTCAAAATTTAGTGAGAACCGGGCCTTTGTTGACTCAATGGAAAAACTGATTTCTTCTTTTAGTCGTTTACTTTCCTCCTGTCATTTTCTTCTATGAAGACCATTTCCTAACTGTCAATTGTAGTGTTGACTTCTATGTTGGATATCTTTGTACTCTAAATCACAACAACGATAGACTCAAAGTCGTGACAACAAAGAGTATTCTTGGAGTTGCAACCATTATCCTAAATCGCAACAATGGAGAGAATGCTTGAAGTTGCAATAGTTGTCTAGATTTTCAACAACAACGAGTGCACTTGGAGTTGTGGTAGTTGGTTTGTGCCCGGTTACCTGGAGTTGCAACAGTTGGATCATGCTTATAATTGCAACAACATAAAGTGTGCTTGAAGTTGCAACAAAGAGGTATTGCATCCATCGTGAGGAGTTGCAGTTGTTGTATTACTCCTGTGTAGCAGTATTAGTACATAAAAGTAGAAAGTTCCTTTAATAAATATGCAAGAATAGTGTAATAATGGAATATGGGGAAGGATTCATAACTTAGTGATAAGTAAGACAAACTGGAAAACGAAAGTATCAAAAAGGAAGTGATAAATAGAAAATGGTAAGAAAAAAGGTATTAGACGAGTGTTGAAAGTATGCAAATTTAGGAACCCATCATCTCCCCCAGCCCAAAACTATTTCATGTCCCCATGCAACCAACAATCACTCAGTGTTAGAGAAATCAAGGTGACCTTGGGGGTCACTGTCACTACATGTCACCTCTTCTGCTGCCTCTTTTTCCTCAGTGATATCATGTTCTGTTGGAACTCCTATGTTTTCTTTCTATGTCTCTGTCTAAGTGGCCTCATTAATTAACATCAAAAGTCTAGCCTGGACAACTACTTCTTTTGTCACTTTGATTTGAGATCTTTATTGTGAGTTGGTGAAGGGTTCCCCTATAGAAAGAGGACTTTATATAGGGAAACCTGATTTTTTAGGTGTCCTTTGTTCCTTAAGCTCATCTTTGATCATTTTTAAATTGATCTGTAGCTTCCAATTTTTAATTCTTAACATTTTATTTTGTCTCACAAAAGATGCATAAATAAGTAGAGAGTGTGGGATGCTTGCCCATGTGGGAGTGATTCTTTGTTCTGGAGTAGCAACTTATGTTTGTGGTTCTTATATTTTTAGATATGGTGCATCAACTAAGTTGTCTCCATAGGTATTTCCTGATGGAACCTCTTCTACTTCTTGTTATTCTCTGTCTGAATTCTGTGAGTGGGTAGGTCGTTCCCTTGGAGAACCTCCTACTAGTTCTTGTGTAACAGTAGGGACCTCTGGTTCCTCTTCTTACTTCTCTTTTGGAGTAGCAAAATTTGATTCCTCAAGGGCACCTTTTTTTGATTCGACAAGAGTCATTGTTTCCTATTTGTTTTCCTCAATTATGTTTACTGTCGTATCAATGAGGAGTTCTAAATCCTCTTTATCTGTTGTATTTCCATATTGCTTTGGCTTCTTCATATGTGGCTCCTGAGGCATGGAATAATGTGTTGGAGGAGTGCTTTCTTCTAGTTTTGGTAAAACAAAAAAATCTTCTTCCTCATGTACCTCTTTTCTTTGTGTTGGGTTCTCTGCCTTTGTTGCAGCTTGTTCTTCAGAAGGGCTCCCCACTAGTTTTGGTGGGTTAGTGGGATATTTCACCTCTACCATTTATTTGTATGAATATGTTACCAGGAGAGTGATAAGGCCTTCGCCAAGGGTTCCCTATTCTGGTTCTTGTGTGTCATCCAAGGCCTCATCAAATTCCAGGTTAATTTCCTCCTATGGTACTTGTGTGTTAGGGGAGGGTTATGCTTCCTCTGTTTCCTGGTGCTCCTCCCGGAGTTGTTCTTTGGGCTCGTCAATTATCTTATTTTTATTTCGAGAAACAACTGCATGGTTGGTTCTCCATTTCCTTGGAATGATGGTTTTCTACTTTGTAAACCCTCTAACTCTCTTTGTAGGGGTTTGGTAGAAGTTACCTCAATGTCACTGTCATGGTCGCCCTTCACTGGAGCTGCACCAGGATGGCCCCTTTTCTTAGCAAACCTCCTAGATTTCTTTGGTAGAAGAGTCACAGTAGTTGGGCTCACTATATTTATGGCACTATTCCCTGGTGGAGGAGTTGTAGTGCCTGAACTCACCATGCTCATAGTATTGGTATCTGGCAGAGGATTTACAGTTGTGGCTCCTTCCAGTGCCGGAAGTGTAGGTGTTGTCTGTTGGGATGCCTAAAGTGAAACCACTTCACCTTCGATGAGAAGAACATGTCACAAGGTGATGTTGTTCCAAGTGTGGCCTTCTTTGTGCAATGCATGCTCCACCAAGATATTTATAAGGTCATGGTGTGATACGGTTTATATAGGTTTCTTTTCCCTTTGAACCAGTGCAACCACCATATGTAACATTTGAAATAAGAAATATGACATGTTGATTGGCGTGTTGTGGCATAGATGGTCAAGAAATAGGATATGATAAATGTATATAGTTCCATAGAGACCTTCACAGGTGAAGTATCTCTGTACGAAATTAGCCACATCCTCCCATGGGTGTGTAAAATACCAGTGTTCAAAACATGTTCCTTTATTTACTAAATCTTCTCAGTCCTCGAGGACAGGATGCAAATTTATTCTTGTGTACCATTGCTCGCCTGTCCTCAGTAGGTCAGTGACTTCTGCCAATGTCTCTTCCGTGAATTCTATATAATCCCCCACAATCATGGAGTGTTCATCTCTGTAATTCAGGGAAAATTTGAGAGCTATCTTGTCATTATATCCTTGGAGGTGTTGCACATATTCCTTCCATACCGATTGTTCTATAATTTGTATCAGTGTTTTAGTAAACTCTTTGTGTATCAGTAAACCTCCCATGGATCCTTCCTTCTTCCAACTCTGAGTGTTCATGTTTGCAGGGGTGATATGAGTTATCGGATGGATAATTTGGAACTGTGTCAATAAGGGTGGTGGGTATGGAGATCATGAATATAACAATGATGATCTTAGGTGGCAGTTATGGAGGAATGATAACAGACACATGCCATTAAAACTTACTCATTTCAAATTATGATAGGAATGTGTACCTGTCATGTCTTACCTTGAGTGGTTGTATGAGTATCACGATGTTGGAGTTGTAGTGGGGGAGGATGGAGTCACATCAATGGTCCTAATTGGAATTGCAACATCGACATTGTTAATTCTCTCCACCAAAACTGGGATGACGGTGGTTCTTACAAAGTGTAGGATGCAAGTGGATTTGTAGCAATGAGAGTTGTGGCGTTGAAGCTATAACACTGATAGTTGCAACAACTGGTGATGTGGCACAATGGTGGAAATGGGAATTGCAACATCGATGGTGTGGGTGAAAGGTAAGGGTGGAAAGTTAAAAAATGAAATAAATCTTCAAGCGAAGTTGGAGAGATGTGAGTCACAACAACAAAGCTGCAACAAATGGAATGAGAGGGTTGAGATTTGGGGACTAAAGTGGTGTTGCAAGTATAGTTGCAGCCAAGGGTATGAGAGAAGGGAGATTTGTGAAATGAAGGAGGACTACAAGTGGAGTCGCAACCAAGGGAATGGGAGAAAGGATATTTGAAAAATTAATGAGGGTTGCAAGTGGAGTCACAAACAAGGGAACAGGAGAAGGGATATTTACAAAATGAAAGAGGGATATGAGTGGAGTCACAACAAAGGGAATGGGAGAAGGGAAGTTGCAACAATGGGGATTGTTGCAGCAAAGGAAGTTGCAACAAAGGGAATTGTAGCAAAGGGATATGCAACAAAGGGAGTTGCAACAACGTTTTTCTCCCCTATATATCCTATAAAAACGTTTATTAGAAAAAAACAAGTCTTTATGAAAATTTATTGAGAAGGATCCTAACATAACCATCATGAAACTGTGAAGTTCCCTTCTTGTTTATTTTGTTGATGTTTTTTTTTAAAAGAGGGAGAAGAACAAATATTATCCATCCGAGACTCATTCATCCTGAATAAGTTCTAGATCATCGTCGGGCCATCCATTTGAAATCTTCCTAAAAAAATATTACTTTGATAGGGGTCAGTGATATAAGCAAAGTCTATGTCCATTGGCTATTAAAGGAATTCTATCTTCATCTATGGTATGTAGTTTGATGGCCCCATTATTGTATATTATATCAATCTTGTATGGACCAAGCAATATGGTGTGTAATTTTACTCTAAAGTCCTTGAACCTGGAATCAAATAATAATGCACAGTCTCCAGCTTTGAACTTCTTTTTCTTGATAAAAATATCATGCCATTTGGCCCTTTGGTGTTGTATCACTGTGGCTCGATGTAGGGAATCTTGTCGTAGCTTATCAATCACGTTAATTTGAAGCAATATTTGTTTTTGAGCCTCTGATAGGTCCAACCCAAGTTGTATTACTTTCCTAAGTGTCTGGATTTTTGTCTCAATGAGCAATAATACTCTTTTCCCATATACCAACTCATATTATGTGCATCCTATAGTAGTACTCCATGTGGTTCTGTAAGCCCATAAATATTCAGGGATTCTATCGGACTAGTACTTGAGATGTAATCTAACAATTTTAGTGATGATGGTCTCAAGGAACTTATTAGTCCCCTCTACTTTTCTATTTTCATGTGGGTGATATGGTGTTGTTACTATGTTCTTGATCTTGTAGTTGTTCATCAAGTCTCTAACAAGATGTGATGTGAAATGAGTTACTTTGTCAGTCAGTATCTCTTGTGGTATTTTGAACCTTACAAAAATCTCTTCACGAAGAAAATCCACTATTGCTTGTTATGTTGTTGCTGGAAGTGCTTTCACCTCCATCCATTTTGTGACATAGTTGGTACAGACAAGGATGTAGAAGTGCCGACATGAAGAGAGATGTATTGGTCCCACAAAATCAATGGCCCATGTTTTGAAAGGTTATAACACCATCTGTAGTTCTAGTGGAATTTCTTTTGTTTGTATGGGTCTACTCATGCGTTGGAAACTATCGCACCTCTTCACATAAGCTTTTGTGTCTCTAAAAAGTCTGAGCCAATAATACCCTTGATGGAGTACCTTGTACCCAGTCCTTTTATCTACAAAATGGCCCCCACATGGCCCATCATGACAATATTTTAGTATTTCATGGACTTCATCCTCTCATACACATCTTTTGATAATCAAATCAAGCCCACTTTAGAAGAGGCAACCATCAATCCATGAAAATATTTCACTTTTCCTTACTATACTTTGTTGTTATTTGGGAGTCAGATGATGCGTAAGTTTTCCTCCAGCCAAAAAGTTAGCAACGTATGCAACCAAAGGTGAGTTAGTAGATACTGCAAATAGATTTTCATCTAGGAAACAATCTTCTACTAGAGGTTCATTCTCATTAGATGTTATTCTAGAAAGGAAGACAACAACTACAATATATTTTCCTAGTTTATCTAGAATGGTAATATCAAATTCTTTCGATAAAATAAACCATCTAGTGATTGTTCCATTGGTGATTGGTTTGTTCATTAAATATTTGGTAGCAACATGATTAGTATGTAAGATGACATGATGTCCGATAATGTAGTGTCTAAACTTGTTTATTGCATGAATAACAACAAGAAACTATTTTTTAGTTACCATATATTTTAATTCTATAGGTGAGAGATTCTTAGTGACATAGTAAATTCCATATGGGTCCTTTCCTTCGAGTTGTCTAAGAACAAATCTAACAGTGGTATTTGATGCATCTGTGGAAATGTCGAACGGGAGGGTCCAGTCGGGCCCTCTTAGTACAAGTCCTTCAAATACTTAGATTTTCAATTCATCAAGCACATGTTGGCATGTCTTTAACCATACAAAACTAGTGTCTTAATTAAAGTGAATAATGGATGAGAAATACATGAAAAAAATTCAATGAATCTATGATAATAACCAAAATATCCTAGAAAGCTTTGTACATGCTTCTGTGAAGTTGGAGTTGGGAAAGTTAGTATTACCTTTATATTTTCTAGATCGACTTGGACACCTTTTCTTGAGATGTGATGTCCCAGTACGATGCCATCATTTTCCATAATGAAACACTTTTCATTATTGAGGGAAACCTTTGACTATTTTCACCTTATTAATGTCTTTTCCATATTGGCTAATACCTCATCAAATTCATCCCTATATGTTGTGAATTTTTCAATATATATTTCCACACAATCATGAATTAGATCAGAGACTATACCTATAACATCTCGTTGAAAGTTGGTAGGGGTGTTGCATGACCCAAATGGTAGAACATGGTAGGCGAATTTCCCCCAATGGCAGGTGAACATTGTTTTCTCCTAGTCTTTGGGTGCAATTTGGATTTGGTTGTATCCAGTGAATCCATCAAGGAAAGAAAAATACTTGTTTTCTGCTAACGTGTCTAGGACCTAGTCAATAAATGCAATATACCAGATATAAAAAGTATGCAAAACAGAAATGAAATGCTAGAAATGGCAGAATAACAGTAATATAACCAGCATAATCTCCACAATAACACATAAATGATATAAGAATAACAACAGAAATAGCACTTTGATTCAGAAAGCAATGTTCACAGGCCTCTTCGAGGGGGCAACCTCCAGTCGAGCAACGCTTTGTTACAATAACCTTCAAGCTAGGGTTTTCATACCCTCGACCCTTATTTATACTAAATATGTCTATCAAGAGAAGCATCTAGAGGAATATCCTTCTAGAAGCGGAAGCTTCTATTAGGTCTTCTTACATCTGCTTTATTCTATTTTATTGAAAGGCCTTATTAATATTGACCTTTATTACATCTGAATATATTGATCTACCTATGTGCGGGTTAGGACCCTAACATGTCCACCCCCTTAAAAACAACCTTGTCCTCAAGGCTTGAGATGTGGAAATTGCTGCAGAATGGTAGTTGGTTCCCAAGTGGCATCTACTGGAGTCATATCTTTCCACTCGACTAGCACTTCCTTGATGGTTCTCTGATGCAGGAAACGCTCACGCTGGTCCAAAAATGCTTTTGGCTGTAGCTAAATGGATCCTTCTTTAGCTAACTCTGGAAGGTTGGTTTGAATTTTGCACCTAGTTCCAATCACCTTCTTTAAGCATGAAACATGAAAAACAGGATGTAGCTTCGACTGACTAGGCAGAGCTAACTGATAGGCGACTTGCCCCACATGCTTGATAACTGTATAAGGACCATAAAATTTGGGCGCTAGCTTCTGACAATGCTCAGCCTTGAGGGAAGTTTTCTTGTATGGTTGCAGTCGCAGAAACACCCGATCCCCTTCTGCAAATTGACATTCAGAGTGACCTTGATCTGCTTGTTGCTTCATGCGATTTTTTGCCATGACCAAGTTCTCTTTAAGGGTACGAACAATATCCTCTCGATACTCGAACTGTAAGTGTTTGGTCAACTACCTGGACCTTTGAGGTACTTGGTAAGTATGAGAGAACTGAAGGTGGCTTCTATCCATATACCACTTCAAAAGGAGTCATGCGTGTAGTTGTATGGTAGGAAGTGTTGTACCACCATTCAGCTAGGGGTAACCATTGAGCCCACTGATGTTTCTTCTCAGAGGAAAAACACCTCAGATATGTTTCCAAACACTTGTTGACAACTTCCGTTTGACCATCATTCTGGGGATGATATACTGTGCTGAGATGAAATTGGGTGCCCTGCAGCTTAAACAGTTCTTGCCAAAAATTTCTTGTAAAAGTTGGGTCACGATTAGAAACAATAGAGTGCGACATGCCATGAAGCTTGAATACCCGGTACATGAAAATTTGAGCCATCGTGGATGCAGTAAATGGGTGTTGAAGAGCACAAAAATGAGCATACTTGGAAAGGTGATCCACAACCACCATTATGACTGATTTATTCCCCGATTTGGGTAAGCCGGTAATAAAGTCCATAGAGATATCCTTCCAAATAGCAGGTGGAATTGGAAGCGGTTGTAGTGTGCTCGGAGATTTGACTGTTTCTCCCTTGTTGCATTGACAAACCTCACATTCAGCGACAAAATTACAGATTTCTTGTTTCATACCATCCCAGAAAAAGGAACGTTTGACCCTGTCATAGGTTTTGGTGAACCCTGAGTGCCCCACTGTGGGTGTAGCATGAAGCTCAAAAAGTACTGTGGATTTAAGCTTTGATTGTTTACTTAAATACAAACAACCTTTGTATTGAAGCTCATCCTGGAGCCAAGAGTACCCTGGGGGAGCCAGAGCATTGGTCTGCAATTGCTGGATCAGATGTGAACTTTTGGGATCTTGTAGCTATTCCTGGGGCACATCTTGGAGCCAATCGGGTACAATGAAGGAAAGAGAAAAAAGGGATCCTTCTTCTTCATATTTTTGGGATAGTGCATCTGCCACTACATTGTCTTTTCCCTTCTTGTAAATGATCTCATAACCATATCCAAAGATCTTAGTCACCCATTTTTGTTGCTCCGAGGAGGAAATGTGTTGTTCCATAAAGTACTTGAGGCTTTGATGGACGGTCTTAATTTGAAAGTGTTTCCCCAAGAGATAAGGATGTTGTTGGTCACTATAATTGCTTAATTGATTCAAACAACCAAGTGATACATAAATTATCAACCCAGGGAAGTCTTTTATTTCAAAGATAGCCACGCACTATATATGCTCAATTCCAAAAGCAACTTAGTGTTGTAGTAAAGAAACTTAAATTAATCACACTTGTTTGAATAAACTGAAGTTCTGAATCGAATCATAGGAAAGAAACTTCCCTATTGCAGATCCTTAAAGATTAATCTAAGAATCTTGGATTACATTATAATAACACTTGCAATGGGAAAGAACAACTATTCTGCAATCAGAGAACAGGACCCTTACTCTCAAACAGAGACTTCAGTGCTAACACTCTTTTATGAAAACAGTAAGCAGAAAACAATTAACTCTATCTAACAGAGAACAAGGTTGTCTAGTTCCTTCCTTTCTAAGCAGGAGCCTTAAGCCCTATTTATGTTTTAGCACACTTGTGGAATTAAAGTTTACAGAGAACAGGATGGTCTGATCCCTTCCTTTCTGAGCAGGAACCCTTCACCCAATCCCTGTCTAGCACACTTGTAGAATTAAATGAAATCTATAGAAGACAAGGTGTTCTGATTCCTTCATGTCTGAGCAGGAACCTTTAACCCAATACCTGGCTAGCACACTTGCAGAATTAAATGAAATCTACAAAAGACAAGGTGTTCTGATTCCTTCCTGTCTGAGCAAGAACCTTTAACCCAATCCCTGGCTAGCACACTTGCAGAATCAAATGAAATCTACAGAAGACAAGGTGTTCTGATTCCTTCCTGTCTGAGCAGGAACCTTTAACCCAATCCCTGGCTAGCACACTTGAAGAATTAAATGAAATCTACAGAAGACAAGGTGTTCTGATTCCTTCCTGTCTGAGTAGGAACCCTTAACCCAGTTTATGGCTAGCACGCGAAAATCATCACACAAGATTGCTGATAAAAAGAATTACGAATTTCATTCAATAAACTAAGATAGAGTTCAGTAGTGTTTCAGCAAAGCGGAATTCATTAACAGTAGTGTTTCAGCAAACAAAATCTAATCAAATCATAAACAGAGATTGAATTAACACACTTCTAAAACTAACGGGTGAATCTTATGATGAAGGTGGGCCCTCCCTTCTCACAAGATTCCCCTGAAACGGGAAAGCTAGAGACGGATAATCAAAGCAGTCTTTTATTCATCTGTCAAAACATCATATTACAATCTGCAAAAGTGAAGTACGTCCCTCTCTCTAAAGCATTTCAATACATAAAAACTTGGATCCCTCGAATGATGATTTCCTCTCTATTAAAGAGAAAACCCCTTCGATACAATTGATCAAAAATTACAATGCGTATCTGATTCTGTAATGACCCTTTTTATTACTATGAATAATTTCATAAATAAATCTAAACATTGGCTAATTATAATTAATATATAAATTGATTATAAGTTATTAATTAATTATTTTGATTATACTTAGCTGAAGTATGATTAACTCCTTGATT
>ML782611.1:972981-1049959 GCA_009831015.1 Picea engelmannii
GATAAACCATGAAAATTAGGCAATGCTGAGAGTGGAATATTTTTCATGGGGGCTGCTCCTCTAGGGAGATCGCCAATAGGGAATCCTAATGTAGAAAAAGAATTTTCATCTTTTACCTCTCCTTCTGCCTGTTCTTCGTGATGTAGATCTTCATTGTACTCATCCATGTTTACCTCTGTCTGCTCCCCTGCTGCACTTTCTCTATCCTCAATGTCTCCTACTGGCTTCTGGACTGTCTCAGGGCTCCAAACTTCTTTCCCTGTTCCAAAAACTGCTTGAAATGAAGGCTGGGAGTTTTGTTTCCGAAGGTTTGGTCGTTGAGCAGCAGATTCAGACTTTGATAAGATTTCATCTATGTAGGTCTTTCTTCCTCCTTTTCCTATTCCCTTTCCACCTGTGGGGTTAGTGTCTTTGGGGGTTTTCATGCAATCTTTTTATCTAAGGAAAAGAAATCATAAGTGCTTTTGAAATCTATAGCTATCTTCCCCGGCAACGGCGCCAAAATGTTGGTCATTATAATTGCTTAATTGATTCAAACAACCAAGTGATACATAAATTATCAACCCAGGGAAGTCTTTTATTTCAAAGATAGCCACGCACTATATATGCTCAATTCCAAAAGCAACTTAGTGTTGTAGTAAAGAAACTTAAATTAATCACACTTGTTTGAATAAACTGAAGTTCTGAATCGAATCACAGGAAAGCAACTTCCCTATTGCAGATCCTTAAAGATTAATCTAAGAATCCTGGATTACATTATAATAACACTTGCAATGGGAAAGAACAACTATTCTGCAATCAGAGAACATGACCCTTACTCTCAAACAGAGACTTCAGTGCTAACACTCTTTTATGAAAATAGTAAGCAGAAAACAATTAACTCTATCTAATAGAGAACAAGGCTGTCTAGTTCCTTCCTTTCTAAGAAGGAGTCTTAAGCCCTATTTCTGTTTTAGCACACTTTTGGAATTAAAGTTTACAGAGAACATGATGGTCTGATCCCTTTCTTTCTGAGTAGGAACCCTTCACCCAATCCCTGGCTAGCACACTTGTAGAATTAAATGAAATCTACAGAAGACAAGGTGTTCTGATTCCTTCATGTCTGAGCAGGAACCTTTAACCCAATCCCTGGCTAGCACACTTGCAGAATTAAATGAAATCTACAGAAGACAAGGTTTTTTGATTCCTTCCTGTCTGAGCAGGAACCTTTAACCCAATCCCTGGCTAGCACACTTGCAGAATCAAATGAAATCTACAGAAGACAAGGTGTTCTGATTCCTTCCTGTCTGAGAAGGAACCTTTAACCCAATCCCTGGCTAGCACTTGCAGAATTAAATGAAATCTACAGAAGACAAGGTGTTTTGATTCCTTCTTGTCTGAGCAAGAACCCTTAACCCAGTTTATGGCTAGCACACGAAAATCATCACACAAGATTGATAATAAAAAGAATTGCAAATTTCATTCAATAAACTAAGACAGATTTCAGTAGTGTTTCAGCAAAGCGGAATTCATTAACAATAGTGTTTCAGCAAACAAAAGCTAATCAAATAATAAACAAAGATTGAATTAACACACTTCTAAAACTAACGGGTGAATATTGTGATGAAGGTGGGCCCTCCCTTCTCACAAGATTCCCCTGAAACGGGAAAGCTAGAGACGGATAATCAAAGCAGTCTTTTATTCATCTGTCAAAACATCATATTACAATCTGCAAAAGTGAATTACATCCCTCTCTCTAAAGTGTTTCAATACATAAAAACTTGGATCCCTCGAATGATGATTTCCTCTCTATTAAAGAGAAAACCCCTTCGATACAATTAATCAAAAATTACAATGCGTATCTGAGTCCTATCTTTAGTTGGATCTACTTTCTAAACCAAAATAGGATGTCCTGGTCTCGCGCAAATGAATGTTATTACAAGAGCTAAATGAGGTATTGTTGTTACGGCTGGTGTAACAGCTTCTTCTCGTTGCTGCTGATGTTGTTTCAGCATCGCAATTCGCGGGTTGTTTCAGCCACGTGAATTGCGCTCTTGTGTCGGCATTCTTATGTGGGAGCGACGGTTGGTGCTTTGTTGACCGTTGACTGTAACGGCTTCCTTGTGTTTCAGCATCGTCGGTCCTGGCGGTTTCCTCTGTGTTTCAGCATCTGTAGCTCTGGACTGTGTAACAGCTCTGTGTTTCAACATCTGTGACCTCAGACTGTACAGCAGCTCTGTGTTTCAGCATCTACGACCTCGGACTGTATAGCAGTTCTGTGTTTCAGCATCTGTGACCTCGGACTGTACAACAGCTCTGTGTTTCAGCATCTGCGACCTCGGACTGTACAACAGCTCTGTGATTCAGCATCAATTCTGTGTTTCAGCAACAGTGACCTTGGACTGTGTGACATTTCTGTGTTTCAGCAACGGCCTTAGATGCTAATCTGCAGTTTTGAACACTTATGCATTTCTAATCAATGGTCAAGTACGAGAGTGATGTAAAATATTATGCAAAACAGATTAAACGTATAGTAATGAGAAAGGATGTTGTATACCTTTGGAATGATCAGGTAAAGTGATAGTATGATTTTAAATAAGGGTAATCAAGAGTATAATAGTGGCAAAAAGTATAGGCAAAAAGGTACATAGTGTGGTCCTAACAGATGCCACATATCAACGACATGTAGAATAACAAACATTTCCTTTTCATAAATGGGTTTGCCCAGATTCCTTTCAGACAGTTGCTTGCTGGTGAAGTCCAAAGATCTACCCTCTTGCATAAGGACAGCGTTGATTCCTTTCCCTGATGCATCACATTCCAACACAAAGGTCTTTGTGAAATTAGGAAGGGCCAGAACTGGAGTGGTGCACATGGTCATCTTCAAGGTTTGAAAATCTTGAGCAACGGCTGGAGTCCAAGTGAAAGATTTCTTTTTTAGGAGAGCAGTGAGAGGTGCTACGATCTTTCCGTAGTTCTTAACAAACTTGTGATAATACCCTGTTAAGACCAAAAATCCATGCAAGATTTTTAGAGTCTTTGGGTGTGGTCAGTCTTGCATAGCTTCAATCTTTTTCGGATCCACCCTGACGCCATCCTTGCCAACCATATGACCCAATTATTCTACTTTTGAGGCACCAAAAGCACATTTAGACTGTTTTAGGAAAAGTTGGTGTTGAGAGAGTAGATGGAGAACTTGATCCACATGAGTAAGATGGTTTGTCCAGGTTTTTCTATAGATGAGGATATCATCAAAGAAAACTAAGAAAAAATGACAGAGAAAGGGATGGAAGACATGGTTCATGAGGCTTTGGAAGGTGGAGGGGGCATTACACAAGCCAAAGGGCATGACCAAAAACTCATAGTGGCCCTCATGAGTTTGAAAGGCCGTCTTGGGAATGTCTACCTCTTTCATACGTATCTGGTGATAGCCCAAGCGAAGATCAAGTTTAGTAAAGAATTGGGTGCCACTCAATTCATCCAGGAGGTCATCAATGACAGGAATGGGGAATTTGTCTTTAATGGTCAGTTTGTTGAGGGCATGGAAGTCAGGACACATTCTCCAAGAACCTTCTTTCTTCAGTACCATGACTATAGGAGAAGAGTAAGGGCTCGTACTAGGGTGGATAATGTCTGCATTAAGGAGTTCCTGGACCATTTTCTCAATTTCATTTTTTTGTGAAAAGGGGTGGCGATATGGACGGATATTGGGAGGAAGGCTTTCGGGTACAAGGGAAATGGAATGATCATGAACAACACAGGAAGGGGAGAGTCCTTGGGGAGTGGAAAATACCATTTGATGTTTATAAAGGAGGGCTTGGAGGTCTTGCGGCACTGGGGGTGTCTTTGTTGCTTGTATGGCTTGGAGGTCTTGCGGCACCGGGGGTGTCTTTGTTGCATGTATGGCATGGATTTGGGAAATGACACCAGAATGACCTTTCTTGAGAATATTTTCCATGTAATGGGAACTAATGACCTCAGGTGAACCAATAGTGATGCCTTGAAATTTATATCGGTGGCCTTCCTAGTCGAATTGCATGGTTAATGCCTTAAAATCCATGAGAATGGGACCCAAAGTTCTTAGCTAGTCTGCACCCAACACAATGTCACAACCACCCATGTCGATAGCAAACATATGGGATTTTAGGTGGTAGTCACGGATTTGGAGACGCGCATTTTCACAGCGCCCTCCACATTTCATGGAACCACCATTGGCAATCATGATTTGGAAATTGTTAATAGCATGGATGTAGCAATGATTTTCTTGGGCAATGCGGTGATGAATAAAATTATGGGTGCTTCCACTATCAACAAGAATGATGACCTTCCGATGCTTGATGTAACCGATTAACTTGAGGGTTTGGGGAGTGGAGAATCCAGTGAGAGCATTGAGGGAAATGACGAGTTCGACTTCAGGAGGGTCTGAGGGAGGGGTTATGTCAGTGATTTCAGGTGACTCAGACACAAGGGGAGTTTCAACATCCTCTTCCGAAATATCCTCAAAAATCACCATAAAAATCTTTTTTTCCTTACACTTGTGGCCCGGGAAATATTTGTCATCAAAATTATAACAAAGGCCTTTGAGTTAGCGTTCATACATTTCATCCCTGATTAATTTTTGGATCTTTAATGCGGCGGAGGGAGTAGTGGGAGTTACGGGTTTAGGGCGGAGGGAGTAGTGGGAGTTACGGGTTTAGGGCGAGGGATAAAGGAGGGTTTTCTGTTTTGAGAGGATACCACCTGTTGTGCTTCTTTATCTCTTTTAGTAGCCTCCACCCAACTCAAGGTTCAAGCCATGAGGACATGGGCCCGAATATCCTCCTTGAGGTCACTGATAAAACACTCTCGAAAGAAAGCATCAGTCATGCCCTATGTTCGAAAATCCAGGCACTCAAAGGCAGCTATGAAGTCTTCTACTATTCCTGATTGTTTCAACTTTGTCAAACGACCCAAATGGCTGGTGTCCATGTCAAAGTGTTCATAAATCTCAGTCACAAATTGGGTCCAAGCAATATACCCTTGACGGGAAGTTTTTTTCCATTGCCACCATTGCCAACGTTCTTGATCTAGATGGAGAACACGATACCGGAGTTTGGCCAAGTCATTTGTAATGTCGTATAAAGAGAAATAATGTTCCATTTGGGTTACCCAACTAGTGGGGTCCGAGCCATCAAATTTGGTCACCTCCACCCGCGAAAGGCATAGGTCACGTTGAAGGTGATGGGGCTGAAAGGTATGGGAATGGGAGGAATTTTCACCTTCAGTCTTTGGATGTGCTTTAGAGAAATGGTCAACTGTAGGGATATTTAGTTTGGTGCAGAGTGATGCAAAGACAGATTCAAGCTGGGTGGTCAATTCTTGTTTGACTTCCTCCATTGAGGACTGCATGGTTGTATTTATGGTAGCATTGATGGATGAATCGATGGAGGCAACAGTAGCACTAAGTTGTTTCACTTCTTTTTGGGTTTCGAGGAAACCATATTGCAAGGTGTTGAAGTGAGCTTCCAGGTCTTGGCTACGGGTATGGGCCATGAGGACAGATGAACTGAAAAGGGGCGGGCGGGGTCAAAAATTTTGCTGAAAAATGATATGGATGAATGTGATGAGGGAGAAGAGATGAATCTAATGGAATAGGTCTCAAATAATGGTGATTTTATTTATTTATTTATTTTTTACACCTGCGCAGTTATACTCCGGTCTGAAGAATACTGCACTGATGAAATCCCCAAATGCTTAACCCGAAAGAAATGCGTATTTACTTGGCAACCCGAACACAGTTGCACGACAATAGATCTTGTCTATTTTAATTTGTTTATGTTTCTGTCCCCCAAGGGTTAGGTATTCAAGGGTTCTATAGACAAGGGTTTGCCCTGTGCTATAGCTCTTTGATATACGTGCAGGGTCCAACAGTAGTACTCAGCCCAATATCTCAGGGCACTAACTAAGGAGGATAGACCATACCCTTAGTTGTACTACCCGACTACCCATGTACTAGAGAGTATCTTCCCGAGTGTTGTTCTCGGTGACACTATAGCAGTTCGGTGGCCGATAGGTTTATCTAAAGAGGGCTTCAGGAAATCTAGGTCAATCCGTACACAGGTGTTGTCTAATGCGCTACCACTCGAAGGGGTACCAATAGGGGTTACAAGGGTGGCCAACAGATGTGCGCTTAAGAACCACTTGTATTTCCTGTGTGTATGAATCCCTCAACCGCGGTTTTATGCGCGTAATGACAGATCTATATAGATTAAAGACGTCGGAATACGTCTCTACCCTGGAAAAAAAATTCCCACAATTTCTGCCAAAGAAAGTGCTCTGATACCACTTGCAATATACCAGATATAAAAAGTATGCAGAACATATATGAAATGTTAGAAATGGCAGAATAACAGTAATATAACCAGCATAATCTCCACAATAACACAGAAATGATATAAGAACAACAACATAAATAGCACTTTGAATCAGAAAGCAATGTTCACAGGCCTCTTCGAGGGGGCAACCTCCAGTCGAGCAGCGCTCTGTTACAATAATCTTCAAGCTAGGGTTTTCATACCCTCGACCCTTATTTATACTAAATATGTCTATCAAGAGAAGCATCTAGAGGAAGATCCTTCTAGAAGCGGAAGCTTCTATTAGGTCTTCTTACATCCGCTTTATTCTATTTTATTGAAAGGCCTTATTAATATTGACCTTTATTACATCCAAATATATTGATCTACCTATGTGTGGGTTAGGACCCTAACAATAAATGGTAACAAGAAGTGATAGTTATGTGTTGCTTTATTTAGTTCTCTATAATCTACACAAATTCTCCATTTACCATTTTTCTTTGTTACCATGACAAGAGGGGAGAACCACTGGCTATTAGAAATGGGATATATGAAGTTAGTTGTAAGCAGTTTTTGTAGCTCTTCTTTGACTATGTCTTTCATTGTCGGGTTCATATGGTGTTGGGGTTGAGGAATGATTCTGGCTCCTTACTTTATATATATATATATATATATATATATATGATGTGTGCACAAGTTAGGATGGATTCCCTTCATGTCAGAGTAATCCCAGATGAAGGAATCACTATGCTTTTGCAGCACTTGAATAAGTCGCTCCTTTTGTTGTTCGGTTAGTCCTCAGTTGATTTTCAAGGTTTTCCCTGGGCTGATTTCTATGGTTTCTATAAGGGATCCTTAATATTTTTTTAGTGTGGGTTCATGTTTCATCGGTGAAATTCTTGTTAAGGATAAAGAAACTAGATCTTATGGTTTCAAAACATGCTCATGAATATGTGTGTTTCATGAGGAAGAGGAAGAGGATATAAAATCATTGATTTTGTCCTCCTATGTTTTATCTCTTATAGCTAAGTATTGATCTATGGAGAGGAATTTATAGGCTTCCCCTTCTTCATCACTCTCTTCTTCATCAACCCAAAGTGGTGTTTCTAAGTCTATGTTGGTTTTAGCGGGAGGGTAGCAGGTTAATTGTTTGTTGGATTTCATGTTGGAGATGGTCAATTTTCCTAACCGAAAAGCGATGTAAGCATCGACAATGACCATCCAAGGTTGTCCCAAGATTAGTGGATACCCTCCCATAGATGTTTTGGGTTGTAGGACGATGAAGTCAGTTGGATATTCCTATGAATCCACAAATATCACTACATCTTCTAGAATGTCATTTGGTTTAATGGTTTGTCTATTAGTGAATTGAAGTACAGTGGGGATTCCCCTAAGGCCTATAAGACCTAATGCTTGCATGGTATCGCATGTCATAACAATTATGGCGGCCCCAAGTTCTATTAATGTGTTACTAATATTAAGTGTATTGTTGATCTGCACATTGATGACTCGACTTCCAGGGTCAGAGTATTTAGATGCAAGAATTCCCCCCATCATTAGGTCTAATAGTTTTCCCATGAGATGAAAATTTTTGGGATCCTTTCATTTCCTATCGGATTTCCTCAAACAAAGTTCTCATACCACTTTTGAATAAATAGGTACATCCTTAATTTCTTGGAATAGTGGTATTTTGACATACACATTTTTTATTTCTCCTAAGAAATAAAACTCAGGTTGTGTAAAAGGTTTTTCTTGGTTTAGCCTTTCAGGATTGGGTGGGTCTTGAAGTTTAGGGTGGGAATTTTAATCTTTTGAAGGTTCCTAAGATTTTTTTTGTTATGATTCTTCATTTGGGACCTCCTCATTCAAATGTTTGATGCCAATGCAAGGTTTCTCCTTGGTTAGAGTCTTCCTGGATCTAAGGTGAATATTGTTACAATTCTAAGGAAGAGATCGAATAAGTAGGGTAGGTTGCAAGTCCAACAACTTGTGTTGGTTGACCTGAACTTCCATTAGTTGGGTTAGGTATGGGTTGTGTAGGTAGTTGTAGTTGAGGAGGGTCAGATGTGGATGCCTTCATTTGGGGAGGAAGGATTTCCATGGATGGTTGTGTCATAGGTTGTTGAGGTCCTCCTATGGTGGGATTTCTCCATCATTGTTTCCATAACTAGTTAGGAGGAGGAGGATATACCCATTAATGTGTTGGAATACCCCATGGTTTCAAAGCATATGGAATTGAAGGGTTATTCCAATATGAATGGAAATATTGAGATTGATCTTGGATCATACCTTGAAGTTTGAGATGCCAAGGTCGCTTCTGAGAGACATAGAATAATAGTTACGGTTGTTACTGGATAAATCGATATATGCGGACACTAACAGATCTCCCTAGATCCACCTGGATCTAGAACAAAATAGGACATGACATGAATCTTTCCCTAAGTTGTAATCATCGAATCTACTACCAAGAAGGAATGAGTGACATACCTTTATATCGCTTCCTTAAGTCTTTGATGTTCCTACTTCGCTCTGGTGCTCTTGTGAGATCAGGTCCAAGAAAACACAAACCAACCGAAGTGAATATAGCAAAGTATATTTAATGACAACCTATGCATATGATCAAGGAGTTATGCAATAAAATACAAGTGATTTTATAGGAAAGGGACATGCCACTGTATTGTATTAAATGAAAGTAGAAGATACAACCAGATCGCCTTGATGATGCAAGATTCCTTTCAGGGGTCCTTGGTTCCAACAAACACACTTTCTCTACACTTGCATGAAGAAGATCCAGTATGGCTTGATAGACAAATGGAGGCCTCAAGCTTCAATTCAAACAGGGTTCCTCACATAATTCTTTCATCAATTCTCCATTAAATCTTGCTTAACCTCTTCCTTGAGAAACCCTTCATTATATAAGAGAAGGAGAGATGGTTAAATGGATGAGGATGATCCCACTAAATCTAAGAAGTCAGTAGGATTCCAACCATGCAAATGCCAACTCATTTTCTAGAAGATCCTCTTCTAGAATCTTCATAACTTCCTCTTCCTTTTAAGATTTAAAACAGGTTTACACCCTACTTATAGAGCAGACTGCGAACACCTCGTAGGCTAGGTATAGGGTTGCCTACGAGAATCAATATTCTCACACCCTACAACATAGTCAGCCTGCGAACTCATCTTAAAAATATGTTTTATGGAAGAAGACAAAAGTCACTTTTCTCAGGCAAAAGGTCCTTATGAGAGCCTGAACACATAACTGTAGAGACACCACCAGAGTGACCAAAACAATGTGTAACAGAATGCCCCCCAAAGTATGAGGCTGGAACTCGTGACAGCCGAAATACTTTGTAAAATGTGTGTGTGTGTCAAAAACAAGGATCGCACCTAATCGGAAACCTACAAACAATCAAGCATCTGCAAAATATAATACCAGTTTTGAGGTAGTTGTTCCCATGCTCAGACCACAAATGAATGAAATCATAAATGTAGGCTATGGCCACCAATCATACACTGTGGATCCATGTCGCCAAAATACCACATAGCCACCAGGAATACACTGTGGATCTATGTGTTTAGAATACGCATATTAGGACATAGCCACACGACATACAAAGTGGATCTATGTGTGATTACAAATCATAAATACTCTAGCGCAACTTGGGCCAAAAAAGATGAGACCCAGGGTCTTCAATCCCGTCGTCTGAAAAGTACGAATCTAGCCATGTGATTACATGTGTCAAAGTCGAACATGGTAGAAACCACTCGATTACCGATCATTGATGAAAACCATTAACAAGTGCAAGGGAAATAACCATTGATGTCAATGACTCCCAAGGTACCTAACTACAATCCGAATGAATGTGAATAAATGAGCTGAAGTCGAACATTCGACAGAATCTCTCGATCAGGGACCAATGATGTGAATCCACTGTTGAAAGTGAAGAGACCTGCCATTAAGGTATGCAGGTTCTAAGGTACTAAATGGTTTCTAAGTCTTATTCCCAGATAATGAGTTGGAGTCGACGGAAAAAGACTCGTCATAGGAGGGCCTTGATGTATCCCCCATCAATGACACGAAATAAGTAACAGATTTTGAGGGTAAGTCAAAGTACGAATATGATTTGAAATGGACACAGGGAAGGCCAACATGGTAAGAATGGACAACTGCAAATGGCCGACTCAATGGAGGACTTGTTTGGACTTCTCTTGAACATATGAAAGACACGACAATGGTCTTGGCAGCATTTACTCAAAGTTGACCCAAGATATGACCTCATAGTAAGTTAGATGAGAGACAAATGGTTTTCCCAACCTGGATTCAAATGATGAATAGGGAGTGTCATGTTCAAGAGCAATGCTTACTGACACCAATACAAATACGAAGGTATATCCCTTTCCCAAAATTTCCCCCACCATTTCTGGCAAGTACCTCTTTATTTTTACACAAGATTGAGGAGGATAACATATTCTTATTGATGTAAACTCATCCTTCAAACGAGTCCCTCGGAGTACATTTAACGAACCCTAGGAAGGAGTGGTTCGGTCCCATAAAGGGTCTTTCGATGTTTGTTTAACGAGTCCAAAGATAGAAAACTCGGGGTTTTTCATGTTTTGAGAGTCTGAAAAACACTTAAAGAGAACTCTCCCAGTTCCTTTTTTGTAAATTAGTTCGATGAGACCCAAAAAGTGATAAACTATCGCTCATCAAACATTTTCTTCAAATACTTTTATGAGCGTGAAAAGAACAAGATCGCTCGACAATATTTTCGTTTTTATGGAGTGTGAAAAGAGCTTAAAGGATACTCCCTTAGTTTCGTTGTTTTCATGTTACCATGATGAGTACGAAAAGATGACAAAAGTATACTCGGTTACGTTCTCATGTATTTTCGAGCGCAAGAACGAATGAAGATTGAGCTCGAGGATTTTCCTACAAAACCCTAAAAAGATATTCATACATGTGATGAAAAAAGGAAAAAATACTCGTACACCATCATTCAGGCTTCTAGGTCACCTACCTATGAAAAAACCATACTCACAAGGCTATTAGGGTATTAGGTTTTTAAACAAAATAATAAAAATAATATACAAAAAATCAATAAGAAATAGTAAAAAAGTGAATAAATATGGGTGAAAATCCCTTTTTAACCATTTCATTGTTACTTTGTCAAAAACTTGCCCAACACACCTCTTTTTCTCATAATTTCTTTGCTCGATTGCGGGAGGTACAGGCGGTCATTCGGAAAATGGTTTCGGCCAACAAGGTAATCTCTTGATTCTTCAACTTTTTCATGGATTAAAATCGATTTTTATTGGTAATTTTAAGTGTTTGAGTCCATTTTAGGGTCGGTGAATGTGCTTAGGCATTCTCGCAGGTGAGCCATTAGGGACCTGCGAGAACCTAAGATTCTCGTAGGTGATCTTTAGTGCACCTGCAAGAATCTCGCACTGTGTGCAAGCTTCACCTGCAAGGGCCAAAAAATGGATTTTTGTGCAAGTTTTTACTCAATAATAAATTATTCAAGAGGTTAGAAAGAGTTGCTAACTTTCTTCTCATGGATCCATTGCAGGTATTGATCATCACGATGTTGGAATGGAGGGAAAGGGAACACAAGGAGGATTATTCCATTGTTGAAAATGATCCACGTACAGTTGTTTCCCTCCAGGAATGTGGTCTTTTAAAAAATTTCAGGATCCCAGGCATGGGAGCCCAACTCAGGTTGCTAGAGTACCTGGTCCACATGTGGGATGTGGATCAACAGTTATTTCATGTAGGGGTCCACACACTGACACTAGATATTAAGGATATCTATTTTCTGACGGGGTTGTCATGACGCGGATCCCATGCGACTCTGACCGGAGGTAGGGGTGGTGGACTTCTTATGAGTGAGTATGTTTGCCAACATTGTGTTCCTGAGGCAGAGAGAAGCAAGGGTAAAGTCGCCATTTGGTGGGTCCAAGACGTGACCCTGTGAACTATCTTGTTTACCATTGCACGCATGGATGGGAGCACAGCTCTGCACATGGCTCTCTAGAGCTATTTCCAATATGCAATAGAGTGCACATAGCCTCGGGTTTTTAACTGGTCAGACACGGTTCTCTGCAGTATGAAGAGGAAACTGAAAAAGTGTAGAAGGGGAAACCTGAAGCAGTTCGGGTATGAGTCAATTTTGGTGTCTTTCTTCCTTGAGAGGGTCCCACTATTGCGACTACAGGTAGATTGGGGTTTACCGGCCCCACAGGATGTGAGGATGTTGAGGTGGTGTAACCTCATGGCTCGGCACGTAGCAGTGCCTATAATCAAATATAACGATTCGTGTTTTGACTGGTTGAGGCCCCAGATGTTGATGATTGATGACTACGCATATGCCAGTTTGGATTTCCGAGGAGATCCAGATTTGGTCCTACCTAAGGACGCTTAGTGGGGTGACTTAGTTGAGAAGTACACATTTTGTTCTTTTTAAATATTTTTGTAAATTTTATTATATACAATTTTTTTATTTCTATCCAAGTACTAATCAAAAATTTATTTTGATGACACAGATGTGGGGCCGTATCGACCTCCATAAATGTCTCCCATTCAGAGACGGGGAGAAGTGGCTCTAGTGGTAAGATGGGATGTTGAATACTATGAGGTAGTTGAACAGAACTTAGAGGGACTGACTGCAGATGTCTCAGACATCGCTATTGGAGAGATCCCGAGACATTATCAGCGCCATACCGTGGGCGTGTTTGAGTCTCTCAGTCGACTGCTCCATAGGGTAGCCCGAGCAGTTGTATGTTACCGTGAGATTCATCCATGATGCTATTTTGTAGAAGCCGTGGGCTTCATATATTTTGATATTTTGGTCCTGGACAGAAACTTTTTGTAAAACTTTTGATTGTTATATATATATATATATGCGGCTTCTACCGGCTTATTTTGTTTTGTATAATATATGTGATGTGTGATTGGTTTTATAAATGTCTCATATGTCTGTCTAACACATAATTATCTAAAGCATCAGTCAATGTATTTAGACATCTAGGAATGTGTTGGTATTCGATATAATCAAAATAATGTTCCAAGAGGTGAATTCGTAGATAGACTCGTAATAAAGTAGGACTTCGGATAGCATAGACATTACTTAACTGTAGCACTACTAGCTTCAAATCGAGTCATATAACCAGGTGGCGGATACCAAGAGAAATAGCATCAGTCAACAATTCGATGATGGCACTATACTCTGCGATATTATTGGTCGCAAGACCGAGGAAAACACCTCGTAGACTGATGAATTCATTTTTAGGTGCATAAATTGCCCATGCAACAAAAGATAAATTCTGAGTACTGTGAATAGAACCATTGGAAAAGACAATATGGGGTAGCGAAGACTCTGACATCTGGAAACCAAGCACAAAGCAAGGTAAGCAGTAGAGGGAAGAAACCAAAAAACGAAAAAGCACACTAAAGTAACACACAAAAAGTATGATACAATAAAATACAAGCACTGATGCACAGATGATCTAAGCATAATACTTCTTTAAGTAAAGCCCATTTCTGGGTTCACTCAAAGGGATACCTTCATAGTCCACTAACTTGTAGGCTCGTTTTTCCAACACCCATCTGACGATATAAGGGCCTCTCCACATAGCCTCAAACTTTTCGGCTCCTATCAAATCTCGATCTTGTTCATAAAGGAGAACAAAATCACCCTCAACAAAAATGCATGGCTTGACATGCTTGTCATATTAGGCTTTGATGCGTTTCTTCTGGGTTTTTATAACTAGGGTGGTATCACGACAGGTTTCATCTAGTTGCATAAGATACAACAAACGTTCTTCTTCAGCAGAAGTGTTCGGGAGAAGTTCAACGGCTAGCTTTAGAGACGGTATCTCACATTCAATCAGCAAAATGGATTAGAGACCATAGACTAACTGGAAAGGTGTAAACCCGGTAGCAGACTTGACAAATGTCTGGTAAGCCCACAATGTTGAAAACAACATCGTGTGCCAACTCGTTTTGTGAATCCTTATCATCCATTGAGGCATGGTAATGATGACTTTGTTTATTGCTTCAACCTAGCCATTGGCTTGTGGGTAATAGGGTGTTGAGTTTTCATGGCGAAGACCCAACTTTTCGGTGAGTTCTAACATCATGAAGTTTCTAAAGTGGCTACCATGATCAGTAAAAATAGCTTGAGGAATACCAAACTGAGAAATGATGTGATTGAATATGAATAGTGTTGAAGTCTTTCTAGTATTGTTGAATGTCGGCATCACCTCGGCCCATTTCGTAAAATAATCTACGGCTACAATAATGTATCCATGCCCCCCGACCGAGTGAGGGTGACATGTCATGAAATTGATACCCCATTTCGAAAAAGGTCCAACGGAGACTACAGGGTGTAGAGGAGCAGGGTGTGATCATATTTTGTTGTTGTAGGTTTGGCAAATGTGGCATTTTTGGAAAGCAATAATACAATCGTTGAATAAAGAAGTCCAAAAATACCCAGCTCGTAAGATATTTTGGGCAGTAGCATACCCAGACATGTGACCACCACATGCTCCAAAATGGCAGTCATTCAGGGATTTCTCAGCTTCGTCAAAGGTGAGGCAGCGTCGAAAAATGGAGTTTATCCCCCGACGATAAAGAGTGTCACCGAGGATAATATACTGACGAGCTTGGTAGCATATGCGACGACGGTTAGTGCTAGAAAAATTGGGCCAGAAAGTCTGGGTCTGGAGATATATGATGATATCCCCATACCAAAGGTCATCGAAACTGATCAGAAAAAGGGATTCATCGGGTAATTAATCCTTGGCTACATTTTTCGTCTCAGAATAGGGAAGGTCGCATATCAATTCAGCAAACACCAAGGATTTCTTGGACTTAGCACATTCGAATTCTAAGTCAAACTCCTAGAGTATTACAATCCATTTGGAGTATTTTCCCTCTAGCAATTGGTGTGTAAGAATGTGCCGCATAGGGTTGCAGTTGGAAATCACAGTAGTCTTGCGTAAAAGGATATAGTGCTGGAAATGTTGAACAACTTGGACGATGGCCAAGGCCAGTTTTTCAACATGTAAATACTTTGTTTCAGTATTTGTGAGACTCTGAATCTAATAATAAATAACATGTTCGTCATGAGAATCATCCTCTTGAACTAGAACCATAGCAATGGTAGAGTCTGAGGCTGCGAGATATAGGAAATAATCTTGACTGTAATCGGGTGGGAAAAGTAGTGGGGTACGGGTTAAAGACAGTTTTAAAGCATCGAAAGCTTTGTTGGTAGTGGTATCCCATACAAACTCAGAACCTTTCTTGAGTAGTCAAGTAAATCCAAGAGTTAACTTAGCATAGTTTGGGATGAAACGACGTAGAAAGTTTGTCTTCCCATGCAAACTTTGTAGCTGGCGAAGTGAGGAAGGAGGGAAATTGAGAATCACCTCGAACTTCAAAGGATATACCCTGATCCCTTGACGTGAAACAATAAATCCCAGAAGTCAGCCAAATTCTACGCAAAAAACACATTTGTGGGGATTTAAGCGTATACGGTAAAACTGAGATCGAAGGAAAATGGCGTGGAGGTGTGTTGGATGATCTACACGGCATATGGAATGAGCTGGTAATTCATCGAGATATGGCTACATAGTGTGCTCTATATCATGAAAGTCATAATACATAGCACGTTGAAAATTTGCGCCGACATTCTTTAAATCGAAGGGTAGTTTCGAGTAGGCGAAAGTGTCCCAAGGAAAAATAAAGGTGGTCTTGTGTTGGTATGTGGGTATGATATTGATTTGATTATATATAGAGAAACCATCCATCAAAGAGAATATTTCACTTTCGGCACAATCGTCGACGATCTGGTCAACAAAGGGGGTAGGAAAGTTATCTTTAGGACAAGCTTTATTCATGTTCCCATAATCAACACACACGCGGATCGTACCTTGTTTCTTGTTAACCGGAACAAGATTAGAAACCCAGTCAGTTAGAGCCACAGGGTAAATAAAGCCATCTTTGAGAATTTTCTCAACTTCAAGCTTGATAGTGGCTACTTTACGTGGGTGGACCAGACGAAGTCATTGCCGGACGGGTTTAGTGCTCGGGTATGTCTTAATCTCGTGTACAATAATGTCGGGGTCAATACCCGATAGTTCTTCATAGCTCCATGCGAAAACGTCATGAAATTCTTGGAAAAGAGACTTGTAGGTGACAACTTCGTCATGGAAACACGAAGCTCCAATATGCACATTTTCGAAAACTCTGGGTTTGATGAATATGTCGAGGGGGATGGTGGGTGAGATATTACTTAAGTTCCCTTCGTAGAACATATCGTGTGTAGACTCGGGAACGGTAGAAATGATGACAACGGTTGACGGGGTCAAGATCCGTTGGTAACTCTCAATGGTGTGTGGTTCCAGGAAGAGAATGGAACGATGATGCCCATCGTCCCAAGGGGTATCTTCCATGGACATAAAAGACATAATCATCTCATCTGTAGGAAAAATGACGTGAAATGGATCCAGAGATAAATCATCAAGAGAGGGGGTAGAAGGGGTTACCGATTGAATGGCTTGATAAGCGGATTCGACCAGACTCAAAGGCATTTGGTCGCCATAGCGAAGATGATCACCGGGGTTGGGTACTATCCACGGGTCATAAGACGCAGGGGTTTCTCGAACAGAAGTGGAAATCATATTGATCGAGGCGACTAACGGATGTGGAACATCGGGTGGTGGAATGGGGAAAGTACCCATCAAATAGGAGTCTTTAAGAAGACTAACGTCCACATTCTCATATCTAGGGGGTTTTTTTGAAATGAAAGGTACGTTGTTGGTACATGCATCAGAGTTAAAGAAGGCCAATTGGTCCACCGTAATTACTTTTCCTTGATGTGGGAAATGTACGACATGAAAAAGAGTGGACACAATTGTACGCATGGAATCAATCCATATATGCCCAAGTAGAAGGTTGTAATCGAGAGGAGCGTCAAAGACCTCCACCTCAACGTTGACCATTTTGCCTTCTAACGTAATAGGCAACGAAGGGAGGACACAGTAAGGCTTAAAACCATATCCATTGAAATCTTTGAGCGTGTTGTGGGATTCGGTTAAGGGAGGAGAGTCGATGGCTTTCCAGTAGGTAATAGACATGACACACATCGAGGCACCCTCATCAATAAATGTTCTACAAATGTTCTTGTTGGAGACAATAACTTGTATTTGGAATGCGAGTTGAGGGGGTAACCTTGGAATGTGATCTTCCAAGTCAAAAATTATTAAATTTGTATCGGTAGGATCGATTCCACCAATAGCTTTCAACAGTGCCTTTCGTTGTGTAGGACAACTCTGAAGGACTTCGAGGGCTGACATCGCAGATGGTGCTTGGGCCAGATCTTCGACAATATTGTACTTTTGGGCAGCACGTGCATGAGAATTGAAAGAAGATTTTCAGACAATACCCTTTGGGGGAGGGAGAAGAACTGTATCTAGGCTCGATCGTTCGATATGAAGAGGACCGTTGGTGGGTGGAGTCATGGGAGATGGTTGGACCAACGAAAGAGGTATTTCATCAACCTTCTCTTTGGAGGAAGAATAATATTTGGCTCGAGTGGTAAGTGCGATGTCATTCTTCTTTGAATCACGTATACACATTAATACATAGTATGTAGTGGAGGGGGAGGGTTGGTCCTGAATGACCAATTGGTCTTGTTGTTGAGAAGGGAAGGGTTGTGACAACACGGCCGAAGTAGGTGGTTTCGGGGTCCCTTGAAGGAACTTAGTAACCTCGGCTCGTCTTGGAGAATCCTTTGTGTAGTGATCATCACCACAGATAAGACAAGGGTATTGGGGTTTGCGCTTATCCTTATCATCAGCAAGTTGTGTTTTGGTCTTCTTAGATTGCGGATTACTTTTATCCTCCTTGTTTTTACCCTTCCCTTTTTTGGATTTATTCTTTCCAGTGGGGGTAGATTGAAAAAAGTTCACCTCATAAGTCTTACTGGTGGGAGGGGTAGGAGACGGAGCATTTTGAACATTAGAAGCAACGGATTTGGGGTTGTGGCTAGAGGCTTGTGTGGAATGGGGTTGGGCATGGAAAGTTCCAATCACACTGTTATTTGCATGAGAAGCAACAGGAGTTGTTGAAGTAGCAGTAGTAGAAGGATGAGGTGCTTCAGGGAGTAAATCGTAAAGAGTACCCATTTGTGAGTAATTGAGGTCGAGGTATTGAGCATGACTGATCGCATGTTCTTCTATGACAAGTCCACCCATGGAAATGTCACGAGCAATGTCATTCACGAATGATTTCGTGAACGAATCTACCAGTAACTAGTCAGGAAGTTCGAGTTTGATGAGACATCATCTCCGTCGCCACTCATGAATGTGATCAGAGATATGAGTGGCTTTGGTTTGTTTGAAAGAACTCAAAATTTTGGTTCTCATTTCGTAACGGATCGGTAACTGGTACTGAGTGAGCAAAGCCATAGCGAGGGTGTTGAAGTCGGTGAATAAGCCTCGTGGTAATTCTATATACCACTTCGCGGCAGAACCTGTGAGAGTTCATTGAAAAGGCGTAAACGAATAGAGTCATCCATCAAAGAGTTGGATGAACACCAAAGGTGAAAAGTCATTACATGATTGTTCAGGTCCTCTCCTGGTTTACCATCAAATTTAGGGATGTCAGATGGTAGTTTGGCCGGTATCGCGGGCCATTGAGGAAAGTGACAGATTGGATTATTTAAAATTCTCGACAGATCAGGGAGGTCCAGGGTGGCTAAGAAGGGTAACTGTCTATTCATGTGTGGGTACTGGTGACTTTAGGGAGGGAGCCCTGTAGGTATACCAGTAGGACCATAAGCAGTTTTCATATAATGCGAAGATCTAGGCAGATTTGGTTGTTGGTGTGGAGGCAGGTAATTCATAGCGTTGTATTGGTTGGGGTTGTTCTGTTGAACAGGGGTGTGGGGTTGATCATTCGAGCCCCAAATAGGATTGGATGTACCTGGATATGGTTGGCTCATACTAAGGGTTATGAAGAAGCTAGCTTGAGGTTGTTGCCACCCAGTCAAGTAAGGATTGTTTTGGATAAGATGGTTCCAATACTGGAAAAAGGATGGAGGTATGTTATGTCCATAGGGTGGGGTAGGTGGGGGTATCCCTTCAATCGGGGGTTGCGTCCCAATTGGGATTTGTCCTGTAAAAGGGATTTGTATTTGGCCTCCTTAGTGAAATTGTCCACCAACAGGAATCTGGTAATTAGGTGTGAAAGACGGGATGGTGCCACTAGGGTCAGTCCCTCCGATAGGGTATGGAAGAGGCCCTCTGAAAGGGGGTAGAGGAAGTCTCAGAATGAAACCAGGAACGAGATGTTTCCCAGAAGGAGTGGAAATGCCAGGAGTCTCGGATGGGATTTGTGTAGGAGCGGGAATAGAAGCATTCAACGCATGATATCTGGGGGGAAGTGTTGGGGTGAATCTAGGCGAAAGCGGTGTGCTAATGGGAGCTTGGATAGCCACCATAATATTGGTGTGAGGACTCGTAGCATCTGGGACCATTGTGTAATGGACTGTTTGTAAGGGAATAGTCAAGACATGGTCGGCTGGTGGAGCATCTGAACTAGGAAAATAATAGGTAGTAGTAAAAGGTATTGTGTTTGGATCAGATGTTTCGGGTGGCTCAGGTGTGACAGTGATATCAACGCCTACTCCTGAGCCAAAGAGATCCCCTCTAAAAATGTCAGTAGTCCAAAAAGGATCTTGACCCTCATGTCATGTGAAAGGTCTGGTTGGTAACCCAGAAGACTCAACAACTATTTCTCCAGAAGAATTCACTCGAAAAATACGTCTCATAGAGTCGGGAGGAAGTCGAAAGTCCTCTCGAGAATTGATAATTCGAAACCATTCTAAAGAGTTAGTTCTTTCCACTTGTGGAGTGGAAACATCTTGGACTTCACTCTGTTAAGGAGAGCCCTCATGTGAGTTGGTAGGCAAGGGTTGAGAACCTTCCAAATCTTCTGGGGGTAGTCCTTTCATTCTACATGAATGGCGTGGAGGGTCAATTGTGATTGAGTTAAAATCTTACGAAATAAATTATATGGCCAACTTAAGTGAACAAACAACACATGCTAGTAAAATCTAGGAACCAAAACCAAGCAAACAAGACCTTCCAATTCCAAAGTCACTAGTTGGTGATGAAATCCAACGTCACGACGTCGAGACAAGAAGGGGTTGGGCGAGGGTGGAAAAGATACGTTGATGACCTGCTTAACAGACTTACACTCTGGTGCAAGCTACCACACATAATTGTGGGTATACCCTCCAAGGAGCCTGAGTGAGTCTGGCCAACGTTGATTCTAGGTACCGTGAAGACTTACCCCTCCATAGTCACCTTATGTAAGACTCTAAGAAGATAGGCTACTAAGGTTACCACAAACAACAATGATGCTTGGGGAAATAGTCGATAGTCTGATCCACATGCAAGGGTAGGGTATCTAGCTCGAAATCATCTTGAGAGGCTTCCACTCATCATTGTGGGTATACCTTCAAGAGACCCCCGTAATACGTATAATCTTTACACCGAGATCAACAAAGCAGGGCGAGTAACTCTGTCAATCTCAATGCGACCTCAGGTTTGACCCTTGTGTGAGAAGGGCTTCCTAGCAAAAAATGCTACAAATGGAATTTGACACTCCCTATCACAAGATACTATTATGTGTTTTGTGCTTTGGAGAGTGTGTCTCACTGCCTATTCCAAATCTCTAGCCTAGCTAATGTTGATACAAAAGAGAACTAGAAAAAGTTACTAGTTGAATTTTAAAAATTGCGCGATATTATTAAAGGTTGTTTTTACTCAAGAGTGAGACGGAAATGAAACCGGTGTTGTGTAAGACTTAGACCCAATAGTGCGTAAATAGAAATGAATGATACAAAATTTCGTTCGATGAATTATATCTACAGCAGGGAGAAAAGGAGTTTTTTTGGAGCAATGCAAACTACGATGTACAATTCTCTTTTCAAATGTAGTACCAAACAATCATTGACAACGTAAATTCACTCTTCGTTCTCTTTCAATGTTTTAACTCTAATATTTTCTGAATGATTTCTTAAAAGAACAAAAAAAGAAATTCTTTATAGAAACCAAAAATCAGGATGGAACTAAGAAAAGGTAAGCAACCAATGAAAATACAATACTCAATAAATGCCCAAATAAAATCTTTCAATGGAGATAAAAATGAAAATCGACAAGAAAAAGTCTCTTCAAATGTATATGGACAAAGAACTTTTCCAAGAAACAAGCAATCTAAAGAAATAATAATCCCAACTTTTAATCTGATCAAAGACTTTTGACCAAACAAGCACTCAGATCTCAGAATTCGAGATTATAACCTCGTTGTTAAAAGGTTGAGAAGTAAAAACTGGGAAAAATGATTAAGAAGAGTTTTTGATCTCCAAAAACTAATCGACCGCAAGATTTGAAATCGAGAAATAGTCAAACACTGGAAAAATAACTTCTTCTCAGATGAACAAACAAATATGGGCATCAAAAAGAACAAGAAGACCTGATCCAAAACTTTTACAAATGGGTTCGCATCCTAGTAGTGGAGTAAAGTGCGAGAATGAGGCATTCTCATAGTCTGGACACTGGCAGTGTGTGAGGAGGTCGCACTGGACTGAACAGTGAGGTGTGAGAATGAATGATTCTCGCAAGCTATAAAGAGGTACAGTGCGACAAGGGTTGTAAATTATGAAAATTTGGAAAAGGGACAAAAATTTTGAGTGAACCTCTAGATCCAGAGAGTCTATAAGGGTCTCCTACAGACTCAGATACTGGTTGGCAATGAAACAGGTAGACCAAGAGAAAATGGCCAACAAAAGACAACAAAAATGAGTTGTATCCCCAGTGGAGTCGCCAATTTTGTTACTGGATAAATCGGTATATGCAGACACTAACAGATCTCCCTAGATCCACCTGGATCTAGAACAAAATAGGATAGGACATGACTCTTTCCCTAAGTTGTAATCATCGAATCTACTACCAAGAAGGAACGAGTGACATACCTTTATATAGCTTCCTTAAGTCTTTGTTGTTCCTACTTCGTTGTAGTGCTCTTGTGAGATCAGGTCCAAGACAACACAAACCAATTGAAGTGAATATAGTGAAGTATATTCAATGACAACCTATGCATATGATCAAGGAGTTATGCAATAAAATAAAAGTGATTTTATGGGAAAGGGACATGCCATTGTATTGTATTAAATAAAAGTAGAAGATACAACCAGATCGTCTTGATGTCGCAAGCTTCCTTTTAGGGGTCCTTGGTTCCAACACACACACTTTCTCTACACTTGCATGAAGAATATCTAGTATGGCTTGATAGACAAATGGAGGCCTCAAGATTCAATTCAAACAAGGTTCCTCACACAATTCTTTCATCAATTCTCCATTCAATCTTGCTTAACCTCTTCCTTGAGAAACCCTTCATTATATAGGAGAAGGAGAGATGGTTAAAGGGATGAGGATGATCCCACTAAATCTGAGAATTCAGTAGGATGCCAACCATAGGAATGCCAACTCATTTTCTAGAAGATCCTCTTCTAGAACCTTCATAACTTCCTCTTCCTTTTATGCTTTAAAATAGGTTCGCACCCTACCTATAGAGCAGACTGCGAACACCTCGCAGGCTAGGTATAGGGTTGCCTACGAGAATCAAGATTCTTTCACCCTACAACATACTCATCCTGCAAACTCTTCTTAAAAATATGTTTTATGGAAGAAGACAACAGTCACTTTTCTCAGGCAAAAGGTCCTTATGAGAGCCTGAACACATAACTATAGAGACACCAACAGAGTGACCAAAATAATGTGTAACAATGGTTCTTCAAATTTCTGGTAAATATGTTTTAATCCTGGTAAGGATGGACAGTTATGAGTAGCATGATCCTTGCTGCATATTTCACAAACCTCGATCTGATCCAATGAAAATTCTCTCCTTGGGTGCTTCATTCTGCATCTCAGACAAAATATAGCCAATGCTTGTTCTATTTATTCCCTCTTCTTCTTCATCTGCAGTGTATCCAGTTGGGAGCTTAGGGAAATAAGTATGTCGGTCTTGAATTCTTCTAACATGTTCCCAATTTCTTCTCTCATGACTCCATTTCCAACTATTTTTACTATTCTTTCTAGTATATCTCTTGGCCCTTTCCCCATTTTTATGTGCCTTTGGAATACTTACAACAAAGTTCACATATAATTTCATATTCTAACTGAGAGACATCTCCCTCACCCATCATATTGAGGATTTCTATACAATCATCTCGGATTCCTCTTAGGAACAAGACACATCATGTCTCAGTAGCCAAGTCTCCTTTATTTGTCCTCTGCAGGTTATAGGTGAATCATTCAACGTAATCTTCTGGACTCTCATATTCATGATGCATCATCTTGAAGACTTCATTTCTTCTCTCTTTTTCCTTATAGTAGTCTTGGTACTTGTCTAGAAACTTCTTTGTCATTTGATCCCATGAGAGGATGCTATCCTTTCCAAGACCCATAAAACATCGTAGTGTGGTGCTCTTGAGTGTGGCGGGGAAAATATTCAATTTCTGGATGTTTTTCACGTAGTCATAGCTTTTGGAAAGTACATCAAAGTCAAAGAGGAAGGTATCAAGATCTTCTTTAGATAACCCATTAAATTTTGGTAGGGTTGAATGATGAATGTTCTTCATCTTGGTCTCCTCATCTATTTCTTTAATTGGAAATCCAAAAGTCGTGATTCCTCCTTGAAAATCTCATGTGCCATTTATTTCCGAGGGATGTCCTTTTTTTCTAAATGTTCCTCAGGAAAAAGTAACTCTCTGAAGTGATGTTGCTCATTGATTTGTTCTTCTGAAAGTTGAACTTTTGTGTGTAGAGACTCTTGTACAATATTTGATTCCTAAGGAGATGCTTTGGGCTTCTTCATGGAAAGAGAAATTGTTGTAGGGGATAAGTAATTTGGTTGATTGAGCTCCTTTCCTTCTTTTGATTGACCTACATTGTTAGCTTTCAGGGATTTTTTGGAAGAAATAATAAATATACCTTGTATATCTCTATATTTGGACATAGAAAAGATTAGAAAAACATCCTACAAATTGCTGAAAATAAATCATAACATTTAATCTACTATAATGAAGGAAATCCACACATCTAAACAACAACTACCTTCTTTTGACAGTTCCCCAACAACGACACCCAAAAGGATAGAATTTTCAATTACTTTCTAATTAATTAGCGAGCAACCGAAAAGTGTATATTTAATTATCAATCCGAGGTTGTATCTTACTTATGAACCGTCGTGCACTGTATATGCAAGTTGTAGTGTTTTTTTGCTAACGGGTTGTAGTACTTTGGATGTCACAGATCAAGGGTTCAAAATACTTAATTAAGTCACCAGGCTGATCTATTTCCTAAGTTGAAGGGAAGTAAATATTACACTTGCACGAAAGGGGATTCACACTTGTGAAATTGAAATCACACTTGTGGGAATTGAAATCACACTTGTGGAAATTGAAATCACTCTTGCAGGAATTGAAATCACACTTGCGAAAATTGAAATCTATACTATGATCTATTGGTGACTTGCTCAAGCATAATGTGTTGGAGATATTACACACACCTAGGATTTTCCGTTCATTTTATTTTCCTAAGTTTATTTGGATATGTTGAGGGTCCCTTAGTCTAAGATATTTTCCCCTCATTGAGGATATTATCCCCTAGATAAGGGTGACACATACTCTCCACTCAACTCTAAGTTACCATTCAGTTAGACTAGTTGAGTGAAGTGTTACATGTCAACCTTGGATTTATCACAAGGTGTTTCATGCTAACCTCGGGAATGTTATCCCCGTTTTGTGGATAACTAAGGAGATTATGTCTTGAGGCCCTCACGTTGCAAATATGGAATGTTGAGAGACTACATGACTAGCATTACCCTTTTCACATTTGGAAACCCCTCTCACCACCACATATGGTCACATATTTCCAAATGGAATCCAACACACCAACTGGCTTCTGGAAGGAGGTGGGCCTTGCTCCATGAGGTACAAGTCAATATTATGGTGAGCATCATTTCAATATTTAATCCATTTGAGTATGTTGTATTTCATATTGCTCTAGATTTCATGATATATGCTTGGACGTTATGCCTTTTTCCCTGCTTCACCTTGGTTGTTGACATTGTTCCCTAGTAAGTGGTCTTCCTTAGGGATGGGTTTGCTACTAGTAACTCCCTTAAAGAGCCATCATACCATTCCCAACCATACTTACCACTTTCCATCATTGTTCCCCTCCATTTCCTTATCTCTTGGGATTTTAGGGTGTATTGACCCAAGAATGGGATGCAGGCCTAGAGGGATTGAAGTTGGGTAAAAGATAAAATCCTTGTATGAACCTTCCAGATGCTTCGCTCATGGATCACCCAAAAAATCAATGAAACACTTATCTTTGAGTAAAATGTGACCCAAAATATGATAAAGAGTGTTTAAAGGGTTATTTCAAGGATATGAGGTCTCATCACGAGCCTATATATCACATCCATGAATATCTAGTGGTGTGACATTGCCATCATCTGGTCACTAAACCAAGGTAATGTCTCTTAGTTGCATGGCTGAGAGAAAGGGGGTCTCATCACAAGCCAACCTTCTCATTTCCACTAGGTTTTAATGGGTGACATTTACATTATCTAGTAACCACGCCAAGGAAATGACCTTCAACCTCTCCATAAAATTATGAAAGAATAAAAGAATGAAAAATAGTGGGTTTGGAGAAAGTTCATTGCAGACGAAGGTACCACACACCCTCTACAAAGGAACCCATGAATGAGACACTACAACCCCTTATATGTCATGATCCCTATGCCCATTGAGTCTTGACCCCAACCACTTCACCCACTTTACATGGATTAGAGAGGGATCTCTTGGAAACACTCCTTGACCTAGGGAAAGATCTACCCAATATTAGGACACCTCGTCGACCCTCCCATATTCAAGATTGACGAGTCACATAGTGTCTTTGAGAAATTAATTATTTGAGATGGTGATATTTGATGCACATGCTTAGGTGGCTCATTTATTGATTGGAATCACTTATCATGATATTATGACTTCAGATCCTTGGAAGGCGTGCTCATTTGTCTTTGTAGTACCTGGTTGGTGGAAAATTTTGGGAGAACAAGACTAGCTTGGGCTTCCATGGGGATGGAAGCCCACATATTAGATGCCAAGGGTCCACATGCCATATCACAGAGATGAATAATTGAATACCTAGAAGATGATGTGGAAGACCTAGCCTAGCCCTCACATGCCAAACGATTTTCCCGGGAAGGGAAAACATCTTCTTTTTTAGCTTAACGTCATACTTGGGGGCTAGGGTTTGGTGATGGTGTTGAAACTTATTGACACATGGATGTTTTGAGAAGGATGAGGCCTTGTCCATGAGGATATTGCATAGATTCTTTACATGTGGCCTTTGGAGGCCTGCCATATCTTATCCAACACCAACGACATGTCCCAAGTGGAAAAACATCCCCTAAAGGGGTGACATCCATCTAAAATTAGGGTTTTATTTGTACCAAAGTGAAATTTTAAATGAATTGTTTAATATTACTTTGTTAAAGGGGGAAATATTAGGGTTGTTGACCCCTAGTCTTGTGGTTTACCCCTTACTATGTGGACAGGTCACCTTGGTGAAATTTTGTATAAATAAGAGATCATAAGATATCATTTGGATATAACTCTCCCTCTTGTGAGAAGACTTGATCTGAAATATTCGCTACACTTGGATTCTTTTGTCTCTTGTGCACTTGTTTATGGCTATCTTGATGAATTGTTGATGGAGGAGTGAGGCGATAACCTTGGATGAATGGTTTCTACCTTTTATGGTGGATTGTCTTAGCATCTTTCTTGATTTTGGTATGGAATTTTACTGTTATGCTATCATTGTTTCAAGTCAATGATTGTTCTGCTAGGAGATAAGTGGGAAGTAAGAGTATTTACACCCCCACTCTAGTCTCCATCATTTATTTCTTGAAGTTCATTGATGTTGCAAGGGTTTTTTTGAGGAAGTAAGAGGATTTACACCCCTCATTCTCAAACCCTAAATAGAGATACTTGCCTTGGGAAGTAAGAGGATTTACACCCCTAAGGAAGTATCATCTATAGTTCATTTACTTGACTCCATTAACCCAATTTTTAAGGCACTAGCCATTTATTTTTTGCATTGGAGATATAAAATCATTGCCTTGGAAAATGTGAAATTTTGTCTTTCGAAATATATCTTTCTTGGAGTTGGTTTGCCACATTGAGAGGAATCTTCCCCTACTAGGGAATCCCCTATCTTCCACTAATTTTATTTCTGATACAAACTTTAATCTACAGCCATTAGGGATGCATAACCCTAGCTGCTAACTCTCTCCTAACTCCTAAACTAACCCTAGACTAGCTCTTAAATTTTTCTCACTAACTCTACTAACTAAGGCACATATTTTGCACTAATTGTTGGCATCTTTTGATGGTATAGCTTGCTGATATAAGTGATTGAAAGATACATCCATAAGGCTTCAATTTTCTGCAGAAAATACATGTTTACAACAGTCATCTTCTCATGCCTCTTAAGTGCCATTTTTCAGCCCATATTTATTGCTATTTTTAATGTTGATTTGATTAACTAGTTTAAATATTTATATGTTGATTCAGATGATTCATTTTCTAATATAAATTGTCATCTACTGCTGAAAATTAGTGACAAAAAGCTTAAATTTCTGATCCATACTAACATATATCATTGCAAGGTGTCTTTCTTTGTGTCTCGGGCAGGTACAACCATCTAGAGAAGTACTACACCTTTGGGGGAACAATCACTTGAATTACAAGGCATTTATTTCCACACATCTCACTCCACTTAGATCTGACTTCTAGGGGTTTCAATTTCATCTCCATCCATCTACATATCATTCCCCCTAGGGTCACCGAGATCGCCTCCCTAGAGTGAACTAGTCACCCTTGAAGTGCGGGACCTACATCGAGGTGACATTGGCTGTAGGATTTACTAGTTTTAGCACTTGCTTTTATCATTGGGTCGAGATTTTCCGAACCTACAACTTGTGCTATAACATTTTGGCATTGTTTCCGAGGAGGATTTTGAATCCTCTTTGTGCCCTAACGATACTTTGGAAAGCTATCCCAAATCCTTTCCCCTATATTTCCTGGCGACTCCACCCAAGGGACGTTCCCTTTCCACCTTTCTTGATGAGCTCATATTGAAGCTCATCTGGTGACTCCACCTTCCATGAACCCACCTTTCCCTCTTTTCCCTTTCCATCCTTTGATGAGCATTAGTCTCATCTGGAAATTCATTGAGGATTTTCCCTAAGTAATGGAAACATGGCTCTATGGTGCTTCCATGAAACATACATAGCATTGGATATTGAAGCTATTGAAGGATACCCAAACAATTTCCCGATAAACCAATTCAATGCCCTCCCAAAGTTCGATGGTAATCCATTTTCGGTCGTGGCATACATAGTTGAGTTTGCTAGATGCATCTATTATGAAAATGTACTACATGAAGATGTATGCCTACGGTTGTTTCTGTTTTCCTTGGGGAAATGAACAAAGGGATTGGATCAATAATTCTTGCAAGCTAAGAAGTATATCTTCTTTGACGATCCTCATTAGAGAGTTCCTTAAACATTGGGGACCAAAAACTCAAAGTCTTAAAGATAGAATTCAGGATCTGGAGGATGCCTTTTCAAGACAAGGTTTTGATCTTGATCCTATTGAAGGTTTGAGAGAAATTCTTCTTCTATAGTTTGTTGAAAAACAAGAAGTTGAAAAAACCAATGAGGAAAATTTTGAGCGTCTCAAGCAAAGCAGAGATGAAGATTCAAAATTTTGTGAACAACTAATAGAAATTTTCCCTGATAAGGACTTTCTGGTTAAGTTTTGTCAACAAAGAAAAGAGGATCTTGATGCCATCATAGAAGATTATGAGAAAATCCCTACCCAAAATTTAGCCTAGGAAGTGGTCATTGCATATTTTAGAACATATTCATTATACAATGCTTTGACCGAGAAGTATGGATACCAAGAAAGATTCCCAAGTGATGATGAACCACTCTCCATGCCCAAGGAACTCTATAAACTTGTTCTAGATCAAGATAAATATGGTGATTTCTTTGAACCTATTGAAGATGATTAAGACTTGGCCGAAGAGAATATTCATGAAGAAATTTTTCAGGAAGATTTCAATGATGAAGACCCTGATGAAATAAAACACCCTGATGAAGATACATTGGTATCCTTTCTCCCCCTTGATGAAGATGATATCATTTAGGCTTTTTCTCCTCGTGCATATGAAGATCAAGTATTTACCCTTCCACTTGATGAGGACGTACATACCTTTGCTCCTCTTGCACATCAAGAAGAGAACATGATGAGTTATAATCCTTTTGAAAACTTTGATGATGTTTTTTTCCATGACTGTGTAAATGAAGAAAACTTCCAAAAGAATCTTGATGAAGTTTCTCTTGTAGAAGGCATGAATGAGACATTGTTATCTACTATCCTTTTTGAAGAAGATGAAGTTGTCCAGTCTTGTGAAGAAGTAATCAACTTCTATGATGCATATGAAATCATGAAACAACCCCCAACTATAGTTGACGACCATATTGATGATTTCATATGTATTAGGAAGCATAGATGGGACATGAGTTGTTACATATTTGTTGGAAATCCCATCTATGACATTGAAGTCCACTCTTAGATAAAGGACACAAGCATGTTTTCAGAGGATCTCCTTTTATAGCTGGATGGTCCATACATTTGGCATCCTGGTGATGATATGGTTATGGATTTGTTCATCCACTTTGAGGATGACTTGTCGCATCATACTCAAAGTGATTTTCATTCATCCCTTGATGCACACTCTTTTAAGGATGCAAATTTGTTCTATGACTTTCAACCATTGTGCTCATATTTTGATAAACACCGGGTCATGGCCAGCCTAGGGCATTCCAAGGTCCACACTACTAAACATTATTAATATCATATTGAGACTTTGGAAAAGGATTTGCAGACAAATAAGAGATGTTTCCCAAAGCCAAAGAAGGAGTTCTTCTCTAAGGTTGTGCCTTACCTCATTTTCTCTTGTTTGGGAAATCATTGGTTTTATTGGGATCTCTTGTCCTTTCTCATCCTTCAGGTAACAATGATTTGACTAACAAAGATGAATATGAGCCATCGTCTACATACAGTAGCCCCCCTTCAAAGAATGATTGATCAAGCTTGTGGCTATCACTTCATGCATGACTATTTGCATGATCATAGTGGTGGACATTCATTCCAACAGTATTTCCTCCCTCCCACCCATCTCCATGATTTTTATTTTATGATCGATTATATGTGTATTTATACTCATGATTATTATCTGCTTGACTCATTTTTCTTGTATTATATGATTAATCACATGGGGAGATAATTTGATGAGATGATTAGTTGGTTGCACTAGTTGTATGACTTCACCTGACATCACCCATCACCCGATCTTCAATGTCGTAAGGCCCTGGGTAAGTGGGTAGGTCATTTTGATTCCTTGCATCTGCATCTTGATTTCTCATACTATTTTAGATGTATTTCATTTTCATTTTTCTCTACTTTCATGTTGATTTCATGATTAGATTAGAAATATTTTGAAAAAAATGTCAAATTTTTTCTTTTCTAGTTTAGTTTTCATTTTGGATTTATATATGTATGGATGAAGGGTGATAGCACAACCCTAGATTCTTTGATCCCTTTGTATTATTTTTCGCAGGAACATGTCTACCAGGAGATGTTTTGGTTCGCATGCACTCTATGAAGAGCACATGTCCCCAAGTAGGAGCCAGATGTTATCCCCAGTTTGTGGATAAATAAGGAGATTATATCTCGAGGCCCTCGGGTTGCATATATGGAGTGTTGTGAGACTACATGAAAAACAATACCCTTTTGTACATTTGGAGACCCCTCTCACCACCACAGATGGTCACAGATTTCCAGATGGTATCCACAACATCAGTTGGCTTCTGGAAGGCAATGAGACTTGCTCTTTATGAGGTACAAGTCGGTATTATGGTGAGCATCATTTCAATATTTAATCCATTTGAGTATGTTGTATTTCAAATTTCTATAGATTTCATGATATATACTTGGAAATTATGCCTTTTGCCTTCATTCACATTGGTGGTTGACATTGTGCCCTAGCAAGTGATCTTCCTTGTAGATGGGTTTGCTACTAGGAACTACCTTAAAGAGCCATCGTACCATTCTCAAAAAATACTTACCACTTTCCATCATTGTTCCCCTCCATTTCCTTATCTCTTGGGATTTTAGGGTGTATTGAATCAAGAAAAGGTTGTCCCTCATTCTATGGGAAGAAAGGGTTAAAGGCCCAGAGGGATTGATGTTGGGTAAAATATAAAATCCTTGTATGAACCTTCCAGATTGTTTTCCCAGGGATCACCCAAGAAAGCAGTGAAACACTTATCTTTGAGTAAAGGCGGACCCACAATATGATAAAGAGTGCTTAAAGGGTTAGTTGAAAAATAAAAGGTCTCAACACAAGCTAACTTATCACGTCCATGAATTTCTAGTGGTATGAAATTTCCATCATTTAGTCACCAAACCAGGGTAATGGCTCTCAGTTGCATTGCTGAGAGAAAGGAAGTCTCATCACGAGCCAACCTTCTCATTTCCACTAGGTGTTTGTGGGTGAAATTGTCATTATCTACTCACCATGCCAGGGAAGTGACCTTCAACCTCTCCTTAGAATTATGAAAAAATAAAGAATGGAAAATAGTGGGCTTGGAAAAAGTGCATTGTAGACGAAGGTACCACACACCCTCTACAAGGGAACCCATGAATGAGACACTACAACCCCTTATATGTCATGAGCCCTATGCCCATTGAGTCTTGACCCCAACCACTTCACCCACTTTACATGGCTCAAAGAGGGATCTTTTGGGAACACTCCTTGACCTAGGGAAATATATACCCAATACAATAGGACACCTCGTCAACCCTCCCATATTCAAGCTTGACAAGTCGCATAGTGTCTTTGAGCAATTAATTGTTTGAGATGGTGATCTTCGATGCACATGCTTAGGTGGCTCATTTATTGATTGGATTCACTTATCATGATGTTATGACTTGAGATCCTTGGAGGGAATGCTCATTTGAATTTGCAGGACCTAGTTGGTGGACACTTTTGGGAGAACAAGTCTATCTTGGGCTTCCATGGGGCTTCAAGCCCACATGTTGGGTGCCAAGGGTCCACATGCCAGATCACAAATATGAAGAATTAAAGACCTAGAATATGATGTGGAAGACCTAGCCCAGCCCTCACATACAAAACTGTTTTCCCAGTAAGGGAAAAACGTCTTCTTTTTTAGCTTGACGTCATACTTGGGGGATAGGGTTTGGTGGTGGTGTTTCCACTCATTGACACATGGACATTTTGAGAAGGATGAGGCCTTGGCCATGAAGATATTGCATATATTATTGACATGTGGCCTTTGGAGGCCTACCATATCTTCTCCAACACCAACGACTTGTCTCAAGTGGCAAAGCATCCCCTAAAGGGGTGTCGTCCATGTAAAATTAGGGTTTTCTTTGTGCAAAAGTGAAATTTTAAATGAATTGTTTAATATTACTTTGTTAAAGGGGGAAACATTAGGGTTTTTTACCCCTTGTCTTGTAGTTTACCCCTTAATATGTGGAGAAGTCACCTTGGTGACATTTTGTATAAATAAGAGATCATAAGATCTCATTTGAATATAACTCTCCCTCTTGTGAGAAGACTTGATCTGAAATTTTCACTACACTTGAGTTATTTTGTCTCTTGTGCACTTGTTTATGGCTATCTTGATGAATTGATGATGGAGGAGTGAGGCGCTAGCCTTGGATGAATGGTTTCTAGGTTTTATGGTGGATTGTCTTAACATATTTCTTGATTTTTGTATGGTCTTTTACTCTTATGTTATCATTGTTTCAAGTAAAGGATCATTGTGCTAGGAGCTAAGTGGGAAGTAACATTATTCACACCCCCACTCTAGTCTCCATCATTTATTGCTTGAAGTTCATTGATGTTTCAAGGGTTTGTTTGAGATAGTAAGAGGATTTACACCCCACATTATCAAACCCTAACTAGAGATACTTTCCTTGGAAAGTAAGAGGATTTACACCCCCAACGAAGTAGAATCTCTACTTCATTTACTTGACTCCATTAACCCAATTTTTAAGGCACTAGTCATTTATTTTTTGCATTGGAGGTATAAAATCATTGCATTGGAAAACGTGAAACTTTGTCTTTTGAATGATCTATTGCTTGGAGTTGGTTTGCCACATTGAGAGGAATATTCCCCTACTAGGGCATCCCCTATCTTCCACTAATTTGATTTATGCTACAAACTTTAACCTACAACCATTAGAGTTGCATAACCCTAGCTGCTAACTCTCTCCTAACTCCTAAACTAACCCTAGAATAGCTCTTAAATTTTGCTCACTAACTCTACTAACTAGGGCACATATTTTGGACTAATTGTTGGCATATTTTGATGGTATAAATTTATGATATAAGTGACTGAAAGATACATCCATAAGGATGCAATTTTCTGCAGAAAATACATGTTTACAACAATCATCTTCTCTTGCCTCTTAAGTGCCATTTTTCAGCCCATATTTATTGCTAATTTTCATGCTAATTTGATTAACTAGTTTAGATATTTATATGTTGATTCAGATGCTTCATTTGCTGATATAAATTGTCATCTAATTATGCAAATTAGGGACAGCAAACTTAAATTTTTTATCCATACTAACATATATCATTGCAAGGTGTCTTTCTTTGTGTCTCGGGACGGTACAATAATCCGAAGAAGTACTACACCTTCGGGGAAACAATCACTTGACTTACAAGGAATACCTTTCCACATCTCACTCCACTTAGATCTGAATTATAGGGTTTCACTTTATCTCCATCCATATACATCTCATTCCCCCTAGGGTCACCGAGATTGCCTCCCTAGAGTGACCTAGTCACCCTTGAAGTGTGGGACCTACATCGAGGTGACATTAGGTGTAGAATTTCCTAGTTTTAGCACAAGCTTTTGTGGTTGGGCCAAGATTTTCCCAACCTACAACGTGTTTTATAAGAGGGATCATCACCAATATTGCACACTTGCATTGGGATCATCACCAGTAAGGTGCATTCCACATGTATGAGTGATCTCATCCTCATTTCACTTTGGTTTGGATAGTTAACTCACGAACACATGGCTATTTAACTAGGAATAGGTGGAAATTGACTCCAGTGAGTGCCAGTGTGTGTCACATCTCTCTAGAAAACTCCTAATGCATATTATCTTGGATAATGTGGCTAGTTAGTTGTGTCATACAGAGTATATCACGTGTATTGTAACATTCTCTTACTTATAAAATAGAAATTATTTGATTATTTTCTTCATTTTTTGTCTCCTCTCTTCATCCACCATAGCAAGATGTGTATGCTTCATTGTTATCTATATCTTTTGTTTATGTATTTTAGAAACTCAACATGGTATCAGAGCTCACCATCTTCTAGAAAGGATCATCACCAACACTCTTTTGCAAGTATCAAAGACGGAACAAAACAACAGGAAAGATGGAATTTCCCACATCTGCAATTCTAACACCATATAACTACTTCGACTAGAAGCCAAGAATTATACACCTACTTAGGGGTAGAGGATTGTATCAGATAACCATGGACATAGAAGAAGAACCCACCTCAAAAGTGGAAAAATCCAAGAACTTCAACCACATGGACGAGGCTCACGGTCTCCTATGCACGTCTATTTCTCCCAACCTATGGTTTCACATTGATCATTGCAAAACACCAAATGAGATATGGACCATATTGGTTGGTCTCGTTGGAAAGAAGGATGAAATGAGAGGCCTTTTTCTTGAAGTAAAATTGAACTCGTTGGACCCAAAGAACTTTGAAAATGTCCAAAATTTATTCACCAAACTTAAATATCTCCTTCATGAATTGACAAATTGTGGTATCAAAAAATCCAAACAAGAAAAACAAATTGTTCTTGTTATCATGGAAAAACTTGGACTGGATTTTAGTGTATTTGTCTCCTCATTTCATTCTACCAGATTCACCGTAGGAGTAACCTAGACCATGCCTTCATTTTCACAGTTCATTGAGGCTTTGAAATAAGATTAGGATAAGCTCATTCAGATGGGCATAATCAAGGCCCAAAGGCACGGGCACTTGTTTTGCATGATGGGAAAAACTCTCAAAATTATAAATCCAAATAGAAAGGAAAAGGAAAGGTGCATGCAAAGCCAAAGAAGGAAGGGTACTCCAAACCCTTCAATGATTCCTCAGGTTCCAAAGGTGGAAAAGCAAGCAAGGGAAGAAGTGTGGTTACTGCAATTGCGAGAACCATCCAGAATCTGCATGCATGAAGAATAAAATAGATCTTATGGTTCAAATACTTCAGAATAAAAACCTTAGGGACTTCATTCTTGAGGCTACCAAGAAGAAGTCAAAATATCAAGACCCTAACAAAGGTAATTCTCATGCATTAGTAGATATTCAATATTCTCTTAACACATGGATTGTAGATATAGGTTCTTCCCATCACATGGAAAACACAAAGGATACTCTATATTCTGTAATTGCATGCACATGGCATCCTATCCTCATGGAGGATGACTCTCCAATCGAGGTCACAGGAAAAGGGAGAGTGGAACTAGACCATGGAAGCTTTGAGAACATCCTGCATGTTCCTCAACTTTCCATGAATTTGTTCTTGGTGTATCATATTACACACTCATGATCAATAAAAAAAGGTGGAGTTCACACCAAAATTTGTGTCCATATTCGACATGCAAGACAACTCCAAAAACAAATTCGTGGAGGTAAATCATAAATATTGGTTATACACTTTCATTAAGTCTATTGAACCTGATTCATATGTACTTATTACACATGTTGATGACAATAGTATATTATGGCATGAGAGGTTTGGTCACCTGAACTTCAGGTACATGTAGCAACTTAGTAAGAAGGGGATGGTCACTGGGTTACTTGATATCCACTTTTCTGAAGGGTCAGTGAAAGATGTGTCCTTGGAAATCATCCTCAAGAGAAGTTTGAGAAGGGGACGACTCACAAGGCCTCTTTTCCATTGGATATAATTCATAGTTATCTCATGGGTCCATTCCCACATCCATCCATCAACAAGACAAGGTACATGCTTATATTTTTGGATGATTACTCATGTTATACTTGGTTATCTTTTCTCAGGCAAAAGTCCGAGGTCTTTGAGAATCTCAAAGAGTTCAAAGCACTTTTTGAGACTCAATCAGGGAGAAAGATCAAATCCCTTTGTACAAATAATGGGGGGGAGTATGTAAACATAAATGTTCAAAATATTTGTCTTGAGGCTAGGATACAGTTGCAACACATAGTACCATAGACTCTACAAAAAAATGGGGTTGTTGAGCGGAAAAATAGATCTCTCAAAGAGATGACTAGTTGCATGCTACATGCAAAGGCACTTCCTCCCAAGCTTTGGGCCAAGGAACTTAACTATGCCAATCACATTCGGAACAAATCCCCTCACAGATCTGTTAAGGATAGGATTTCTTTTGAGACTTGGAGCGACAACAAACCAGAAGTCACCCACTTCCACATATTTGGATCACAAGCATGGGACCGTATTCCCTCTTAAAAGAGGAAAGCATTAGATATGCAGAGCCACCCATGCATCTTTATTGGTTATATTGATGGTGTGAAGGGATACATATTACTTTATCCCTTTATAGACCATCTCATAATTGAGCATAGTGTCTGTTGACTTGAGAAAAAGGTATAAATATCCTCCTTATCACCATGGTTTATGATATAATCTTGATTGACTTTTCTATTAATTAAAAATAATTAGGAAAGAAAATGATTAAAAAGTCTTCTAGAAATATTATTGAGTGATATTAGATAATTTCTTAATTTCGGTTTGAATTGTTTGATTTTATTGCAGGAATGGACAAATATTGTTAAACTCAAGATAGCTAAGAAGACTATGAAGATGCGTAGACTATTGGAGGTCGAAGAAATCAGGCACAAAGCAGTTTTGAGGAAGATTGATTCTCTATTTTGTAATATTTATAAATAGTAAAATCAATCCTGAGGAACTCTCTATCCTCAGGATAGCTTAATTTACCCATATCATTGTAATATATAGAGGGTGATGAACCATAGAGAAACATCCAAAAAAAATTATCTAAGCATTTGGATCTCTAAATTGCTATGTACAAGCAATCTATTGTAAATGTTTTACCAGTTATGAAGTTAATGGAAGCCTTGAGCATTTTTACCATCTTTTCATACTAATTTTCTAGCAGCAATACTTCTGAAGACCGTCGGCCCAGTCAGAAGGAGTTATTGTCTCAATCTGTAATCGTATCAATTTGATTTCAGTTCTATGATTTAAATCTCTTTGCAACAACTAAGATAAATGTGTGAGTGTGTTGATGTTTATAAATTGGTTATGCTACTTTACAGAGGATAGATGTTTCATTAGGTTATCGATTGATGTTCCATTTCCCATTGTTGTAGTTTATTGGTTGAAATTTCCTCTCATTTTCACATGCGTTGTTCCTATTATTAAATTTACAGTTGTTGTTCCTTTCGCTTAAATCCGCATTTGCTTTTCCTTTTCCTTTTCAATTCTACAGTACTTGGTTGTTCTTTTCCAGCAGGTTAGATAATCATTAATAGACTGGTTTATTAAGTATTTTCATAGATTGAATTATTGTTTCTTAGTTAGATGAATTCAACAAATTGTTTAATGCCTTTAATTCACAGCATGTTATTAATCAGATTATGATTATATTGAGTATGATCTTAGTTTCAGATTTTTTAATGAATGTGTGAGAAACTTGATTATTGATAAACTCATATTTGCTTTAACTACACGATTTTAACCTCTACAACTATCTGCATAGACTTTGATGATATTCTTGAAAGAAAAGACGAATCCACAGTTGATAAATTAATGTTAAACTAAGGTTGTTTTTAGGACATCTTTAGAGCCCAAAATTTTGGCGTCGTTGTCGGGGAGAATGTCAAAGATAGCATAGGTTGTGTCTCTGGAGGATGAGATATTGAAAACGGAAGGTAAGAACCTACGTAGGCAACAAGTAAAATGCTTTTTCCAACGACTACCTCTAGCTGATGCATAAGAAGTTGTATAGGTAGTTAGAATTTTGTGTGAGTGTGTATGACTAAGAAGAAAGAACCTGAAAAACCAAAACCCCCACCAAAAACTACAAAATCCCAGGGCTCGGTGCCCCCTGGAAGGAGAAATTACATAGACGAAATTATCTGAAAAGTTGAATCTCAAGCTTCAGTTGGACCTCGAAAAGGATCCACCCGAATCCCTCAAGACGCAAATTCACCAACTAAATCTCATGGTGAGGTTCATAGAGGAATTGAAGGGACTGAACAAAGCTTCCAAAATACACATACCCCACCTCTCAGTCCTTTAGACAAGGGGAATTCTTGTAATTTGAAAGAAGGAGAAGGGGAGACCAGTGGAGTTGCTGAGGCAAACCCACCACCACCTGAACCTGGATCTCTTGTCATTCTGATAGTAAAAGGAACACCTGAAATTCCAGATATAGGTAGTGTGATTAAATCTCCTAAGGGACCAAATAATCAACCACCTCAAATAGAACACCCAGACCAAGAAATCCCTGAAGTCTATTGGAATATCTTCGACCAAATGGCACAAAAAAATCCACCGCGACCACAGACTTCCACCTTGGAATATCCTATAGTCGATCTGGTTGCTAATGCCCCAATGAAATCCATTCCATTACAAAATCTTCCAACCTTTCATGGATTGATCTCAGAGGACCCTGATGTGTTCTTATTTGAATTTGATGTCCTGTGTAGAGGTTATGACTACACCTCTGAAGCCAAGAAATTGAAGTTCTTCCCTTCCACTTTAAAAGGAGCAGCTTTACGATGGTTTATGGGATTAGGAGGAGGAACTATAAATTCCTGGGATGAAATGAAAAAATCCTTCCTCACAAAATATCAAGATTATTGTAGAACCATGGATCTAAAAGATGAAATCTTTCAAATGACTGCAAAATAAAATGAGACACTAGAAGAATATGTTGAAAGGTTTTAGTATAACTTGCAAAGATCACCTTACAGCACACTACCGAGTGAGGCACTTAAAGCCACTCTGATAAAAGGTATGAAGGATGAATGGGTAGAAACATTGAATTTAATGGGTAAAGGTGATATTTATCAAGAAACTTATGATAACATATCCAATTGTGCATCAGGTGTTCACGTGAAAGTACATGAACCAGATCGGGAATCTGGGATCCCCTCACAAAAAATAGCAACATTACTAGTGGGGGTGTCACCTGAGCAAAAGTTGGTATTCTTTTAGAAAATTTCAAAACTGACATTTTGAGTACTATGACTACACAACTGGATGTTATGCAGGCTAAAAAGAAACAAGAAGAAGAAGAACATTCCTTGGCCATATTTCTCCATCTATGCAGAAAGAAACATGGTCTAAGGGAATGTCCTTTGGATGTGGTTCAATTTTGCGCCATTTGTGCCAAAGATCATGTGACAGAGCAATGTCCATCGCTCCCAGGACTAAAATTTGTCTTTAAAGAAGCAGAAGAGGAAACATAACCGGTATATATGATGGCTCAGTGTCGCCAATCGCAGGCTCATCCCCCAGGTACGCTACAATATCCTTCCTCTTTATTTTTTGGGTAGTATGGTCAGCAGAATAATTCTGGAAACACGTGGGAGGGCCAACCATTTACTAATCCCACCTGGCAGTCCCAGCAATATCCTACTGCACCCTGGCCAAATCAACTAGCTGCAAATCCCACCTGGCCAAATCAACCAACTGCAAATCCTACCTGGCCTAACTTGCAATACCCTACCCCATCTTGGAAGAATTCAAATAATAATCCCTATCCTTCACAATGGACTAACACAGTTTCCCATGCCCCCAATTGGAATCAAAATTGGAAGCACCCATGGGGATGGCTCCTCAAGCTCAACCCACTTTAAAAGCTCCACTTCAATTAACCCAGAACCCTCAACCTCAAATGCACCTTCAATTACCAGCTCAACCCAACCCAACCCAAATCCTAATAATAGACCAGCCCAGCTTGTGCAAATTATTCAGAATTTGGACGGGGAAATGAACTCTGTAGGGTGAAACAAACTCCGGTTGAGGTCTGGGCGCATAATTTCTCCGAGAGAAAGTAACATTCACCAAGAGAAGGAGAATAAAAATAATATACAACCAGCAGTAACACCCTCAACTGTGGTCATAACGGAAGAAGAAGAGCAAGGGGGTAACACAGTCGAGCAACAGAATCCCGATGAGGACGCAATTCCTCCTACCCCATTCCCCAAGAGGATAATGATAGAAAAACCAGTTGTATATCCTAAATTTGATATTGTAGGGGAACTAAAGAATCTATATGTTAAGATCCCATTCCTACATGCTCTACAAGATATTCCTATATATGCAAAAATGATCAAAGAATTATTTGTGAAGAATCTTGTCAGAAAAGCTAAGAATCCATCAACTGTTCACGTGGTAGGAGACTTGTCTGATCTTATTCTAGGTAAGCATGAGTTGGTCAAGTATACAGACCCAGGGAATCCCATGGTAACAGTTCAGATACAAGGTTGTTTGTTTCCAAATACACTAGTGGATTTGGGGGCATCCATTAATATTCTGACCATTAAGACCTGTAACATCCTGGGTATCACCTCCTTCGAACCTACTTCAATTATGTTACAATTGGCTGATAGATCATTGGTTAAACCGGTCGGCACATTACAAGATGTAGAAATTTTGGTCTAATCTTGGGAATACCTAGCTAATTTCCTATTTATCAACCCAAGAATTAGACTCGATGGAAACCCATTGATATTGGTAATACCATGGCTCGCAACAGCATATGCATACATAGGATGTCTCACAGGCAACATGACAATTTCTAGAGGAAATGCTACAAAGAACCTCATCTTGTATCCTCCATCTAAACCGAGTCTTCCTATCATACATCAATAGTTTCCACCACCTATATATCCAGAAAAGAATCTACAATCTCCTCTCACACTGGAAGAATCTCCCAGACTCAAGAACAAACTAGAATATGATGTGATCAATAGCTTCATTAATAGCCCAACCATTATAAGCAACCCAACATGTCAAATGTTAAAAAAAAAATTATATAATGAAGCACAGGGAGATCCTTTGGAAGAATTGATGGAGAAACAGATTCCCACTACTGTTTTCCATAACTCATATTAGTTGAAATTGCACCTGGGAGGTTTTTGAATATTAATGCTAATTTGAATGAGAAACAACAACAAAAATTGATTCAGATCCTTTCTAGGTATAAGTAGGCTTTTGCTTGGGAGTATCCTGACATGAAGAGAATCGATCCCCAACTATATACACATAATATATATATTGAGAAATATGCCCGACCCATCCGACAGCCCCAACAAGGATTGAACCCCCATCTCAGGGATGTTGTTAAAGAAGAGTTACATAAACTGTTGGATGTAGATTTCAGATATCCTATTTTAGACAGTCAGTGGGTCTCTCCACTAGTAATCGTCCCCAAGAAGAATGGGAAATGGAATATCTATGTAGACTACAGAGAACTCAATAAAGATACCCAGAAAGACCACTTCCCCCTACCTTTTATTGACCAAGTCCTTGATACTTTAGCAGGGAAGCAGTTTTTTTCCTTCCTAGATGGCTTTAGTGGTTATAATCAGATCCAAATTGCTCCAGAAGACCAAGATAAAACTACATTTACATGTCCCTGGGGTACCTTTGCATATAGGGTATTTCCCTTTGGATTATGTAATGCTCCAGCCACATTCCAGAGAGCCATTCTGAACATATTTTCTGATTTGATTAATGAAGGACTTGAAGTTTACATGGACGATTTCACCCCTTACGGCACTGATTTTGATCAAGCTCTAAGTAATATGGAGAAGGTATTGGAATGATGCATTGCTACCAGGCTATGTTTGAGTCATGAGAAATGTCATATGATGATGACTAAAGGCATGGTACTTGGACACTATGTTTTTGCAGATGGAATCAAGAGGTAATCCTTAATCTACCTACACCTCATACATAAACTGAGGTACACAGTTTCCTTGGTTGTGCAGGCTATTATCGTATATTCATTGAAAAAATTTCAAGAACAGCTACACCTTGACATGCTTTAATTGGTAATGCGGAATTTCAGTGGTCTGATAAGTGTGATGTTTCATTTGCAGAACTTAAAAGGTTGGTCTCAACAATGTCGGTGCTAAGAGGACCAAAATGGAAACTGCCATTTCATATTTCTACAGATGCATCGAATATCGCCATAGGTGTTGTCCTTGGACAGGAAGAAGACAAGAAACCTTATGCTATTTATTTTATTAGCAAAAAGCTTACTCCCGTTGAATTAAATTATACAGTAACAGAAAAAGAAATTTTAGCCGTTATACATGCTATTAATAAATTTCTCCACTATATAACAAGCTATCCAATTATTATGTATACTAATCATTCTATTATTAAATATTTAGCTAACAAACCGATTACGAATGGACGGGTTACTCAGTGGTTATTACTATTGTAGGAATTCAACATCACCATCAAGGATCAACCCAGAAGAGAGAATCTCGTTACAGATTTCTTGTCTCGCGTGCCCAAAACAAATGACTCTTTGACAGTTGAAGACCAATTTCCATAGGAACACCTATTCGCTGTCACTATTAAGACACCGTAGTATGTTGATGTGTCGAATTATCTGGCAGCAAGGAAACTACCAACACACCTATCATCAAGCAAAAGGAAATTGATCATCCAACGCAGTGCACAGTTCACCTGTATTGGAGGATATCTTTTCCACACAGCGGATGACCTTCGTATCCGAAGATGTGTAAGAGATGATGAAATTTACGATGTCTTGAAGGTGGGTCATGATGAACCCTATGGTGAACATTTTGCAGACCGCAGAACTACGCATAAGATTTTACAGATGGGCTATTATTGGCCCTCAATATTCAAAGACACAAAGAAATATGTCCAGACCTATGATAGTTGTCAGAGGGCAGGTCAACCAGGCCAAGCTAATGAAATTCCCCTACAAGCACAAGTGGTGGCAGAACTTTTTAGGATATGGGCACTGGAATTTGTTGGCCCCTTCAACCCAAAATCAAACCAGAAGGCCTATATACTAGTTGCAATAGACTATATGACCAAATGGGTAGAGGCAGTAACCTTGCCAAACGCAACGGAGGAAGTAGTCATTAAGTTTCTCTTCGAATTATCTGTATGCTATGGATTACCCATGGAACTAATCATTGACAAGGGGTTGCAATTTACATCCCATAAAATCACGGCCACCCTGCGCAATTATCATATTAAACACAGAGTTACTTCCCCCTACCACGCACAGGAAAATGAACAAGTAGAAAGTACCAATAAAGTCTTGGAGGCAATTTTGACAAAAAGAGTCTCAACAAACCATCAAAATTGGGCAGCCGAGATTCCAAATGCCTTATGGGCCTATCACACGACATGACGTAACACTACTAGCTACTCTCCTTATCATCTAGTCGATGGCAAAGAATCCATCTATCCAATTGAATTTGAGGTCAAGACTCTAAGGATGGCCCGGGAAATTGGAATGGATCTTACGGAGGCACATACACAACGCTTACAACAGCTCAATGAGTTAGATGAAGCATGCATGTTCACCATGCAGCGCACAAATGTTATTCAGTAGTAGAGAGTTAGCTGGCACGATAAACATATCAAGAAGAAATCCTTCTAGAAAGGTAGTTGGGCGCTTCTCTACGATTCCAGATTTCAATATTTTCCTGGAAAATTATAGACAAGGTGGTTGGGACCGTATGAAATCAATGAAGTTCATGATAATGGCACTATCACATTAGTTACCATCGACAGGTCTAGTTCTCATTTTCTGGTAAATGGACATCGGCTATGACTCTACCATCAGCCGCTTTCAAAAGAATCATTTTGCCAAGAAGTAAGTAAGGACCCCATTGTTCATATTTTAGCTGGTTGGGAAGGTAACCCAACAGCTTCAACTTCATAAAATTATGATTTTTACTAGCACTATACATATTGTATATATCTTTCTTTACAGATTTGATCAAGTTTTTTAGTTTCTTTTACTTCCTAGGAAAGTCATTATAGGAAATTAGGAGAACAAAAACTAGAAAAGATGATTGTAATGAATATAATTAGCACTCTTTTGTGTTCCTTATTTAAACTTCAAATTTCTCTTGTATCACTTTGAAAAACCCATCAAATATAAATCTTGTTTTACACAGGAATGGAATATGTCGTGTTCCGCAACAAAAAGTCAGGAGATTGCACTAAAAGAATGCACAGTTGTAATAAATAGGAAATTAATGCATGACACTAACAAACCATCCAATACTTCGATTATTGAATAAACCTACCCATAAAAATTAAATGAATTTAGTTCATGACTAATCAATCCTAGATTCGCTAAAACAAAAATGTATGCAGGAGGTTTGCAATCACTTAATTAGATGGTTAAAAATTTGAACATCATCATTGTTGTTCATTTGAAATGGAACAATTGTTGTTCCCTTCGTACGATTGTTGTTCCCTTTGTGCATAGTATTGTTCATTTGAACAGAACAACTCTTGTTCCCTTCGGTGTTCCCTTTGCTTGTAGTTGTCATTCATTTGAACAGAACAATTGTCGTTCCCTTTGTGCGATTGTTGTCCCCTTCGCGGGTAGTCATGTCCATTTGAAAGTAATGACTATCATTCCCTTTGTTCCAATTGTTGTTCCCTTTTTCGTGATTATCGTTCCTTTTTCAGATAGCATTTTTCATTCGAAAGAAACAGTTGTTGTTCCTTCTGCGGTTTTTCCTTATTGTTGTTCCTTTCTCTCAAAAGTCACGATTCTTTTCTCATGAACAAGCATGCCATTATTGCGTTAGCCACTCCTTTGGGTATGACCTTCACTAATTAATTTTCACCAGCATCAATTCTAATTATCATAGTAACGATTTGTCATTTTTTTTGTGGACTATCTAGCATACCTTATCGAATTGTTTTTGGATTAATTTCTCTTAATTATCTTAAATATTGTTCATAATCCTTAACCACCATAATTCGTTTCTTTCCCCTACATATATACATATACTTGAATGATATTTTTCCTTAATATCATAATAAGGATTCTAAAGAACATTTTTACTTGTCATTCTTACACTTCTTACGCCATCCCTCACTCTTAAGGAATAGATGAACCTCCCTTAATAGAGCCTTAAAAAAGAAAAACGATGGACACAAAAATTAAATATAAGTGAAGAAATAAACTTCTCCCACAAAGGGCAAGGGGTCTCATCACGAGCCAACCTACTACGATCATCAGATAATAACATAAGTGACATTCCCACTATGGCTACCACACCAGGGAAATGGCCTTTGCCATTTTTTCGTCAAAGGACAAGAGGTCTCATCACGAGCCGACTTGTTCACTTAGGTTATGATCTAGTGAGTGGCATTATCGTTATCTGCCTACCAAACCAGGGTAGTGGTATTTTTGGGAAAAGACGATTCAAACTATTTATTAAGGATACAGGCTCATCTATGGGTTAAAAGGAAACCATGTCGAGGCTATGGACGCCTACTAGCAGCAGTGGCTCTGCCTATGGTATCGAAGTATACCTTAAATACGCCAATTTTTTTGTGTGTTCCTAGACTTCATTTCCTAACAAAGAGGCTATCATTCTGGTTATATCCAATAACAAGGGAAAGTAACAACATTATGACATGTGGAATATTTCTAAACATGTGAACAAATTTAAAATTACTCGGAATATTTTTCCTTAAAGGTTTTTTGAACATAGGTATGTAAATTTGAATTCCCCACAAAAGAGTGACTATTGTTCATGATTACCGTTAAAGTGATTTTGAAGGTTATTTAGGATTATTATCCTAGCTGCAACGGCGACATAGTAATTACCCCTCACTTGAACTACCTGCCATCATTACACTCACACATATTGACGGTTGAGGTTGACCTTTTAATCTATGAGGGGGCAGATATTCTGCACATCTATCGATAGATCATAATGATTGCAATAAATGGGAAAAATCACATTTTTATATACATTTGTTGTTCTATGATATTCACTATTTTTGGTGATATTGTCTCAAAAGATGGTGGAACTAAGCTGCAGTCGGGAATGATAGTTGTCATCATCTATTCATAGAAGAAATGGGTGGCCGAAGTGTACGCCGAGAGCCCACATTTCTACAGGTAATCGACCAGGCAAGGGAAATTTTACACCGTCTGGGGTGGACAAAATATTTCAACAGATTGTAGGGATATGACACAAATATCATGCTAGAATTTTTCCATAACTTGCAAAGAGGAGTCTCTATGATCTGATACATACAAATTTCGGTCACTAAGGAAATTATAGCGGAGGTTACAGGCCTCCCAATTGAAGGCATTGGATTGGGAAGTATACAACACTCAAGGAGGTTGTGGAATCTTTCATAGAACCTGGAGAAGAACTCGATAAAAAAGGGAAGGGACTCAAACCCAGCGCTCTCAGTGAACCATGGAGGGAGATAGCAGGAGTAATACAAAGGTATATCACATGTGATGTGAGGTACAATGTGGTGAGGTTGAGCCACCTCAAATTGTTAGCAGCACTAAAACAGAGGTTAGTAATAAATTTTCCATTCTTTATAAATGCCATGCTACATGAAGTTGTCGCAAGGACTCTATTATCTCCTCAAATAAATTGATTGAGATTTTGCTTTTTAGGTGATAAGAGTGTGGTCCAAAAATCTATTTCTAAATTTCTTTAGGTGTGTTAGAGAGTCTATTTTCTATAAATAAACTTGGAAAAAACATTTGATTTGGTTTTGTCAAGCAAAAGAGAGAATATCAGGTTTCGATGGTTTAGGCGGGCCTGAAAAGTGCTCATTAACCACTGAAAGCCTTCGATATCAGTAGTTAAAAGGGAAAGACAAAAGCCCAGTTAACCACCGAAAAGGTTTCTACGTGGAAAAACAAAAGCCCGTGCTTTCGCACGTTTCGGCTGTCGGTTGACGCAATCATCAAATGGTAACCACCGAAAATTGATGGAATTGGTAAGGTAAGATGCTATCATTACACTTGATCGGGGTTTTGATGCTCTATAGTCCTTTCAAACCACCACTTGTCATTTCACATGAAATCTTGCCATAACACATAAATTTATGAGTTGATTTTCGACTTACTGTATTGTTGATGCACATGGCCTTTCATAACTTCAAGTCTCAAGAAGATTTTCTCATAATGACTCCACTTAACCATGTTTTCAAATCCATTGATTTAGCAATCAAGTCCAAAGTTTTGTGCAATCCCGTGATTTCATTATCAAACCCAGTCTGCAGTCAATTACCATTTCTCCATATGAAGCTCGAGTTCTGTTGCTGGTAACCAATCCATCTGTGATCCAAATTTGAGAAGGCCCGAGTCTTCAAGTAGCATTAGATTCTTTCAAGCATGAGTTCAATTATATCTGTTGCATTAAGTTGAGTTCTCGGCTATAATCAAGCCTGCATTTGTTATTAGAATATGTTGAAGATTTGGTTTATCAAACTCTGAGTCATCCCTGCTCTATGCCTTATAACTCAGCATACACCCTCTGTGTCCTCCGAAATTTAAGTGTTTTGTCTCCCAGTTCGTAGGTTTTTGGCTAAATTGTAGGAACAGTCAACCAACTCATCAGATGTCGAAAGATGGGCCAACTCTTAGGTCTGAGTTAGATGGAACGTGGTATCTAGAGGCACACCCTGAGGTGGCTGACTTTTTCAAACTGGTTGGCGTGTTCTCATACTGTGAGAAGCTTGAAGACTTTCACCAACAGCTCTCTGAAGTATTTGCATTGTCATTGTCAGTTGTTATAGGCAAGGAGGAATTCATGGTAGATGAAGCAGCCATCACTGATATTACTGGTCTCCCTAGGACAGGGGAATGTTGGTTCAAGACCACTGTACCTGTGAACATTGAGTTCAGATCATATTTACAACCTCAAAATAAGAATCTCATCTGGAAGAAAGACATGCCAATGTCGTTTCTTGAGCCTAAATGGCAAGCTTTGTTGAAGGCAATTTTTGTATACATCACCTGTGAAGGCAGGTATAACAGGGTTATGTCCTACCATTTCAAACTGTTGAATCATTTCACAGGAAGATCACCCATTAATTTACCCTTATACCTGCACAAATCTCTCACAAAAATGGCCAGACAAGTCAAGGTGAAGCCTACCAAAGTGGCCAGCAGGTTGTCACACCAAGGATTGATTACACTCATTGTTAAAGAGTCCTTGAAGAAGGAACAAGTGGACTAGAATTACTTCCTATTTTGGAATGAGTTCCAAATTAATTTTCAACAGGATGAAAAGGGGAAGAAGTATGCTGCTAAGAAGTCCATCACCCGTAAGAGCAGTCGAAGAAAAAGGAAGGCTATCTCACCTCCAAGAGAGCCAATAGAATCATCCTCTGCCAAAAGAAAAAGAACCAAAAGGAAATTACAGTTTGGTAAAGAGGATGAGTAGACCGAGGATCTTGCTGAAGGAGATAACCCTCTAAACTTACCATACAGTGACTCAGAGCCAGAACAGGAGTTAGCAGAGACATAGGATGACGAACAGGCTGAGAAAGTTGCAGAAGATTATCCCAACTTTCCCTCACCAACTCCTCTAGATGAACACAGTCAACCATTAGCAAAAGATTCTTCAAGCAAACCTAAAGCATCCAAGACTCAGAAAATCAATAAACTTCTAAAACAGATCTATGAGATGGAAGTTTTAGAAAGAGTCATTAAAAATACAAATGTAGAGTTGACTGAAAGAAATGCAGAAATTTATAACATGAACCAAAATCTCAAGGAAAAGCATGATAAAATTAAGGACAGGAACATGGTGCTGATAAGAGAGAATATGAAGCTGTACATGCAGCTTAGACTTCTGAGGCTAAAGATAAAAGAATCCCAACCTCCAGCTCAGGATCATTCAAGGTTAGAAACCCTGGCAGAATTGGCTACTTCAATAGAGAAGGAAACAAAGCCTCCTATACAATATATTGAGGTTTCCATCCCTCTAAAAGGAGGAGGAACATCACCAGAGGCACTCTAAACCTTCAACAAATCAACAAGGTAATACATTTTTGCAGTTTTGTAGTTTTTGACAAGCTTGATTTTCGTTGGTTTAGGCGGACCTGAAAAGTGTTCATTAACCACCAAAAGCAGAGCTTTTGGTAGTTAAGGCACCCAGTTTTTACCACTGTTAACTACCAAAAGCATGCCATTGCCAGATTTGTCGAAATTTTGCACAGATCAAGGTTTTACTAATCCAAATCATTTGAAAACACTTGTAGTGGATAGATGTTGAATTATAGAGTCAGATTTAAGATCCATTTTTGGTGTATAAGGATTAGAAAAGGTATCCAAGTTGGTTTTGGTACCTATTTTGGTGGCAACAAATTAGGATTTTTGCACAACTCAAAAAATTAGAATTCTATCTACTGGAAGAGTCATCAATCAGCCTTGGAAGGCTTATATGCACTGCACACGGATTCTACAAGATTTGAAGACCATGAAATGTGGAATTGACCTCATTTTGAGGATCATTCCTTATCTTTTGCAATTTAGTTTTGACTTTCTATCTTTAGCATATCTAATCCATTCTTTTAGGATCTGAAAATTGTATTGTAAAGCTATAAAGCTGAAGACAGAAGATGAACTAAAGGTTCGATTTTGAATTCTATATTCTACTATTTTTGTATGAAAGACATTTTCTTTAATATATCAAGCCTGCAAGCTTCTTTCATTTGTTATTGTCAGACCCTCCTTCATCTGTGTCTATGCATATGAGTTGAATTCGTTCTTTTGTCTCTATTTAATTGTCCTGTGGTAACTGTCATCTTACTTTTGACTATTAAGCAAGAATCATAAGCATCTTTGGATAGTTTGTTGACCCATCATATATATGGTTTATGTATGTTTTGGTTAACCGATTGGTTTTCTTATCCATTTGTTATACAAATCTATCTGATAAATAGCTCTTGAAGGCCTTATATTGCATGAATATAGTTAGATTGTCTTGAAGATACAATCCAGAGATTAAGATATTCATCTTGATCCAAACCCACACCTATTATTGAGAAAATAGTTTCCAAAAGATTAAGTTACTAGGCATCTCTGACTTATAGCCTAGGAGAGTTTCCTGGAGTGATAACAAATTGGCGTCGTTTCCGGGGAGAAGAGATTGAAGCTCAGCTTCCCTGGGAGACGACATGGATCCATCTTTGATTATAGACAAAGCCTGGACATCATTTGGGTTGTAACCATCTATCTGGCGACTCCATTGGAACGAAGTGGCTCCAAAAAGAGCTCACACCAGGGCAAACCAAGAAGGACCACTGGCAACACCAGTTCCAGACCCTGAGAAGATCATCAGTAGGGGAAAATATTTACAAAGACAGGCTTCCGGATCTACAAAGACATCAAATCCAGGTATCCAAACAGACACTTCTTCTTTCATATCTAAAGAACGTCTAGTTGAATCCCCTACTGTTGAAACTCATAGTTCTCAGAAAATTGAAATTGTATTGGAAAGCTTGAAGGTTGAGGAGCCTTTAGTTTCCTCTAATGTTACAGACTCTATTTTTGAGCATGATATCACATCCAACCTTAAAGAAGTAATTATAGGATCCCCTTAGCAAAAATAATCTTCTTCTTCTTCTTCTTTGAATTCCTCACCCACATAGCCTATAGAGGGTGTTTTCTATACTCATACTAATCTGCCTATTCTCGAAGATATTTTACAAGATATTTCCTCTAAAGGTGAAGAAATATTAGCCTTATTGCTCAGTCAGTTTTACAAGGCCTCTTATTTTCCACCCAATTCAAAAAAATTTGCTCAAAGTGAAGTAAGACAATCATTTTTTATAAACTCAGCTATCCCATCTCAGCCTTCATCTCATGAAAATTCTTTCTCTGCATCAACCCCTAAGATTGCCATGGTTGTCCCTTTAACCAAGATGGAACAAATCTTAGAAAATAGGTATGCTCCACTTGTCTTGCCCAATCCCTTATCTGCCATGCCAACCGGAGATTATCAGAAATATATGCCAAAGTTTACCGGAGCCGAGGATTATACTGTCGAAGAACATATAGAAGCCTTTTATGCTTATGCTGAAAATATTAATATTTCAGAAGAAGATGTGTGGACCAGAGTTTTTGTGCAGAGTTTGGATGGCCAAGCCAGGAATTGGTTCAAAGAACTACCAGCAAATTCAATGACAGGTATTGAGAAATTAGATGAGGTGTTCTTAAAACAATGGGAAGAAAGAAGAGACCTCCTATATTACATTTCTGAATTCGGAAACCTAAGAAGAGAAAATGGGGAGTCGGTCTCAGACTTCATCAAAATATTCAATAGGATGTTCGGCAAGATCCCTGCAAAGATCAACCCAAGTGATGCATCAGCAAAGATCACATTTTCTTCTGCTTTTGATCCAGATTTGTGTTTAATCCTTAGAGAAAGAAGATCAGCCACACTTGCTTTAATGCAAGATGTTTCTCTCGAAGTCGAATCAAATATTATGGCATCTCAGAAACTCAAAGGAAAAGTTGATATAAAGAAGTTTTATGTTGATCCCCCTTCTTCTTCCAATACCAAAATGGAAAAGATGGCCAAGATGTTGGACAACTTGACATCTGAAATGTCAAAATTGAAGATTCAGAGTCAGCAGCCAGCAAGGATAAAAGAGCCAAATGCTTTTGTCCCTAGAAATCCCAATGCTTTCCCTTACAGAAGGAACAATCAACAGGTCCAGATCCTTCAGAGAGACAAGAATGCAGCTGATGATCAAAGAATCAGACCCCCCTTCCAAAATGCAATGCTAGAAGAGGAACAAGAGCTACCTCATGATGAAGTTCAAGAAGCAGATGACATAAATTGTTTTGGTGACACAAATGATTCCTCCTTTTTGACACAAGTAGATTATGAAGAAGCCCAGATGGATCAGGAGATTCATGAGGCAAGTATTGAAGAATCTGTCTATCAGACAGATGATCAGCAAGGTTATAATTTATGATCTAAAAATGTTGCTCCCAAACCATTGCCCGCTGCTCCTGTGAAGAAGAAAGAAGTTGTTGCCAAGCAGCCTATTGCTCCTGTAAAGCAAACCCCCATTTCTACAAAGTAGAAGCAGAAGCAATCGCAGCCCCAAATCAAGGAGCAAGCTATCCTCAGAGCTCCTTCTAACGAGGTAAAAACTTTTGACAAATCATCATACTCTTTCAATTTCGAATCAGAAATTCAGAAAGTAAAAATACCTATGCCATTGACCGAACTTATGAAGAACGACATTTTCAAGTCTGCTATCCTGAAGTCCCTTGAACCAAAGACTCCTCCATCTGCTGATTTCGTAAACCTGGAAGATATAAGCCAACAATAACTATAGGACCTATGGTAGAAGATTGAGACGACTCTTCTCCACCCTTCTACATATCCCTAAATGTCCATGACAAGATCCTTCACAACTGCTTGCTTGATTCAGGAGCGTCACACAATCTTATGCCTAAAGAAATAATGGATGAACTTGGGCTTGAGATTACTAAACCATATCATGATCTCTTCTCTTTTGACTCCAGAAAAGTCAAATGCCTCGGCCTCATAAAAGATCTTGTTATAAACCTTGCCCAATTGCCAATGAGAAGCATGGTAATGGATGTTGTGGTGGTTGATATCCCACCCAAGTTAGGCCTCCTATTATCACGTTCATGAAGAAAAAGGTTGGGGGTACCTTGTAGATGGATCTCTCATATGCTACAGTCCCAGTGTTTGGAGGAGAGCTTAAAAGACTTTACAGAGAAAATCAACTTGCCTACATCATTAGTGATGGAAAAAATTACATAAATCATCCCATCTATGCTTTAGACACAGACTTTGGCTCGTGTATTATTCAAATAGATGATTCTCAGCCAGCTCCTTTGCAACTCGTAAATCCCACTTGTCAGCAGGCCAATGAAAAATGTATTCCATTTTGGACCATGTATTTTGATGGTGCCAATACCAAAGACTCAGCAGGTGCAAGTCTAGTTTTGATTTCTCCTTTGAAGGAGGCTATGCATTTGTCTTTTAAGCTTGATTTCAAAACTACTAACAATATAGCAGAGTATGAGGCCTTGCTATTGGGATTAAATTCAGCTAAGGAGGTGGGAATTAAAGGATTAAAGGTGTTTGGAGACACAGATCTCATCATACAACAAGTAAACAGTACTTTCCAAGCAAAACATGTCAGATTGAAAGCCTACGGGGATGAGGTATGGAAAATCAGGGATTCTTTTTCCATTTTTGACATTTCTTATATACCCAGAGATATGAATAATCTTGCGGATTCCCTTGGTGTTTCATCCAGTCTGTTTATTCTTCCCATGCCTCCCAGGCTCAATTATGAAATCCAAGTCAAATATAGACCATCTTTGCCCGACAATATTAAATACTAGAAAGTTTTTGAAGATGATGATGAACTTAATAGATTTCTCTAGGTGGTAGATGAATTTTCTGATATGCATGTCGACCAGCAAAATCAAAATGTAGAGGAATCCCAGAGGCCTAAGCTAAAACAAAAATTGGGTCAGCATGATATTGTTCAACTGCCCAACAATTATATACCTCAGGGTTTGGTACCTCTTGAAAATCTATTCGATCATAACGATCTCCCCTACAAGCCAGATAAGAAGGAAAAAGAGCCTGTTGTTCATGAGCACAACATAGGAAACCAAAGCCAGCCTAAATTCATAAATTTGTCTGTTGAATTGACTGTTGATCAAAAGTCTGAATATTGCAACATTATGGAAGAATTCTCTGATGTTTTTGCTTGGAAATACAATGATCTGAAAACTTATGACCCTGAGGTCATTCAACATAAGATTCCACTCGAGAAGTACACCATCCCTTTCAAACAGAAACTTAGACCAATCAGACCTCTTCTATTTCCTGTAATTGAAAGAGAAATCAAAAAGCTCCTTGATGCCAAAATCATAATCCCTTTAAGATACTCTAAATGGATTGCAAATCTAGTAATTGTGAGAAAGAAAAATGGTGAGATCAGGTTATGTGTCGACTTTAGAAATCTAAATAAATGCTCAAAGAAAGACAAGTATCCCCTACCTAAGATGGAACATTTGCTGCAAAGAATTTTGGGGGCTACTGTCATGTCTTTCCTGGATGGCCTTTCTGGTTATAATCAGATTTTTGTACACCCTGATGACCAAGAAAATACAGCTTTTACTACTCCTTGGGGTACCTTCATGTATGCCAAAATTCCATTTGGATTGATGAATGTCGGGGGCACTTTTCAAAGGGCCATGGACATAGCTTTCGTAGGAGAAAAGGACAACTTTGTCCTCATATATCTCGATGACATTACAGTTTACTCCAGTAGTCATGAAGAGCATCTAAAGCATTTAAAAAGAGTTTTTCTGAAGTGCAAGCAATTCAAAATTTCATTGAATCCCAAAAAGTCCCATTTTGCTCTCAGGAAAGGCAAGCTCCTAGGCCACATTGTCTCAGCAAAAGGCGTGAAAATTGATCCAACTCGGGTGGAAGCAATTCAGAGGTTGTCCTTACCAAGGTCAAAAAATGATATCCAATCTCTACTCGGTAAGATTAACTTTGTTAGAAGATTTGTTCCAAATTTTGTCGAGCTAGTAAAACACATAACATGTATGTTAAAAAAGGGATCTGAGATAAAATGGACAAACAATGCAAGAAATTCATTTCAGGATATCAAACAAGCTATCATGGAATCCCCCACTCTAATCAGTCCAGATTACACCAAGAGTTTCTATATTTTTTCCTTCGCTTCTTATGACACGGTGGCAGCAGTCTTGTTATAGAAATATGATGACAGTATGGATCATCCAGTGGCCTTTTTCAGCAAAACACTCAGAGATGTTGAACTAAGGTATGATCCTATTGAAAAACAAGCCTATGCTCTTATTAAATCTTTAAAGGTTTTCAGAATTTATATCTTCCATGCAAAGGTCATTGCATATGTTCCTTCACCCTCCGTGAAAGATGTTTTGATTCAGCCTGATATTGATGGAAAGAGAGCTAAATGGATCGCAAAGTTAATCAAGTTCAACATAGAAGTGAAGCCCACTAAACTGGTAAAAGGCTAAGGCCTTGCCAAGCTTTTGACGGAGGAAAACTATGAGCTGTTGGACATAAATTTCATTGGGGGAAATTTCAACGAGTTTGCAGACGAAGGTGGCAGCAGAAGGACAACATAACAACCAACAGGTGGTTGAGCATTTGTCTTCATGCAAGTGGTACTCACGTATTATTCATTTCTTACAAAAATTGGAGGTTCCTCCTGAACTTAGCATGTCTCAAGCTCGATCCCTTAAGCTTAGAGCCATCAAATTTTGCATTTACAATAATCTTTTGTATTGGAAGGACCCCACTGGTTTACTACTTAGATGTTTAGACAAAGAAGAGTCAGTGGAAGTTATACATCAGTTTCATTCAAGTATTTGTGGAGGCCACCATTACTGGAAGACCACAGTTCATAAAATCTTAAGGGCAGGGTACTATTGGCCTTTTCGTTTCTCAGATGTGTGCACTTTCATTTGCAATAAATGCCAAAGATTCACAGGAAAATAGCAGTTAAAATCTCTGCCCTTGAGGCCTATTGTAGTGAATGGCCCTTTTCATCAGTGGGGTTTATATTTTATAGGCGAGATTAATCCTTCGTCTAGTGGTCAACATAAATGGATCTTAGTAGCCACCGACTATTTTACAAAATGGATAGAGGCAGTTCCCACCAGGAACACCACTCATCAAGTCATCATGAAATTTCTTTATGAAAACATCCTGAGCAGATTCGGTTTCCCCAAAAGGTTGGTAAAAGATAATGCAACAGCTTTCAAATATGATGCATTGGTTGATATGTGTAAATCAATGGGCATCCAATTGGTACATTCTACCCCCTCTTACCCTCAAGGTAATGGCCTGTTCGAATCATCCAATAAGAGTCTAATCAGAATCATCATAAAGTTGTTAAAGAAGAACAAAAAGAATTGGGACTCTAAACTAAAGTTCGCTCTGTGGGCAGACAGAGTAAATATCAAGAAATCCATAGGAACCTCTCCCTTCAAATTGGTCTATGGAACTGATGCCATTTTTCCTATTCATCTTGTCTTACTAGTGGCTAAATTTTTTCAGGAAGAGCAAATTGAGTCAAATGATATGGTAAGAAGAATGCTTGATTTGGTAGAACTGCAGTAGGTCAGAGAACAGTTGGTGGAAAAATCAGAGGCTCATCAAAAGAGGATCAAGGACACTTTTGACAGGAAGGCAAAGGTAGATAATTTTTAGGTTGGTGATTGGGTTCTGAAATGGGATGCCCTCAGACAGGATAAAGGCAAACACAACAAATTTGATTCTTTGTGGACCGGTCCTTTCATGATAACTCAAGTACAGAACAACAACATCTTCATTCTGCAAAGTCTGGGAGGTGAAGAAATGTTCGGTAGCCCAGTCAACAGGCGATTTTTGAAACTCTATTCTCTCTAAGGCTGTGGAGCCTAGTCATTGTAATTTTACTTTTAGTTTTGGTTTTTTCATAATAACTCCACGCCCAATGGAAACACTAGTAAGTCGTTTTTAGTTTTATTTTTCAGGAAAGGAATTGGTTTTGTGGTTCTTGAAACCTCACAGGGAGGCGTTCATCCCCAATAGGATCCAGTGTTATCTCCTCAAATAAATCGATTGAGATTTTTCTTTTTAGGTGATAAGAGTGTGGTCCAAAAATCTATTTCTAAATTTCTTTAGGTGTGTTAGAGTGTCTATTTTCTGTAAATAAAATTGGAAAAAACATTTGATTTGGTTTTGTCAAGCAAAAGAGGGAATCTCAGGTTTTGGTGGTTTAGGCGGGCCTGAAAAGCGCTCATTAACCACCGAAATCCTTCGATCTCGATAGTTAAAAGGGAAAAACAAAAGCCCAGTTAACCACCGAAAAGGTTTCTACGTGGAAAAAGAAAAGCCTATGCTTTCGCACGTTTCGGCTGTCAGTTGGCGCAATCAACAAATGGTAACCACCGAAAATTGATGGAATTGGTAAGGTAAGATGCTATCATTACACTTGATCAGGGTTTTGATGCTCTATAGTCCTTTCGAACCACCACTTTTCATTTCACATGAAAGCTCCCCATAACACAGAAATTTATGAGTTGATTTTCAGCTAACTGTATTGTTGATGCACATGGCCTTTCATAAATTCAAGTCTCGAGAAGATTTGCTCATAATGACTCCACTTAACCACGTTTTCAAATCCATTGATTTAGCAATCAAGTCCGAAGTTTTGTGCAATCCCGTGATTTCATTATCAAACCCAGTCTGCAGTCAATTACCGTTTCGCCATATGAAGCTTGAGTTCTGTTGCTGGTCACCAATCCATCTGTGATCCAAATTCGAGACGGCCCGAGTCTTCAAGTAGCATTAGATTCTTTCAAGCCTGAGTTCAATTATATCTGTTGCATTAAGTTGAGTTCTTGGCTATAATCAAGCCTGCATTTGTTATTAGAATCTGTTGAAGATTTGGTTTATCAAACTCTGAGTCATCCCTGCTCTGTGCCTTATAACTCGACATACACCCTCTATGTCCTCCGAAATTTAAGTGTTTTGTCTCCCAGTTCGCAGGTTTTTGGCTAAATTGCAAGAACAGTCAACCAACTCATTTGATGCTGAAAGTTGGGCCAACTCTCAGGTCTGCGTTAGATGGAATGTGGAATCTAGAGGCACACCCTGAGGTCGCTGACTTTTTCAAACTGGTTGGCGTGTTCTCATACTGTGAGAAGCTTGAATACTTTCACCAACAGCTCTCTGAAGCATTTGCATTATCATTGTCAGTTGTTATAGGCAAGGAGGAATTCATGGTAGATGCAGCAGCCATCACTGATATTACTGGTCTCCCTAGGACAGGGGAATGTTGGTTCAAGACCACTGTACCCACGAACATTGAGTTCAGATCATATTTACAACCTCAACATAAGAATCTCATCTGGAATAAAGACATACCAATGTCGTTTCTTGAGCCTAAATGGCAAGCTCTGTTGAAGGCAATTTTTGTATACATCACCTGTGAAGGCAGGTATAACAAGGTTATGTCCTACCATTTCAAACTGTTGAATCATTTCACAGGCAGATCACCCATTAATTTACCCTTCTACCTGCACAAATCTCTCACAAAAATGGTCAGACAAGTCAAGGTGAAGCCTACCAAAGTGGCCAGCAGGTTGTCACACCAAGGGTTGATTACACTCATTGTTAAAGAGTCCTTGAAGAAGAAACAAGTGGACTGGAATTACTTCCTATTTTGGAATGAGTTCCAAACTAATTTTCAATAGGATGAAAAGGGGAAGAAGTCTGCTGCTAAGAAGTCCATCACCCCTAAGAGTGGTCGAAGAAAAAGGAAGGCTATCTCACCTCCAAGAGAGCCAATAGAATCATCCTCTACCAAAAGAAAAAGAACCAAAAGGAAATTACAGTTTGGTAAAGAGGGTGAGCAGACCGAGGATCTTGTTGAAGGAGATAACCCTCTGAACTTACCATACAGTGACTCAGATCCAAAACAGGAGTTAGCAGAGACACAGGGTGACGAACAGGCTGAGCGTTGCAGAATATTATCCCAACTTTCCCTCACCAACTCCTCCAGATGAAAACAGTCAACCATTAGCAAAAGCTTCTTCAAGCAAAACTAAAGCATCCAAGACTCAGAAAATCAATAAACTTCTGAAACAGATCTATGAGATGGAAGTTTTAGAAAGAGTCATTAAAAAGACAAATGTAGAGTTGACTGAAAGAAATGCAGAACTTTATAACATGAACCAAAATCTCAAGGAAAAGCATGATAAAATCAAGGACATGAACAGGGTGCTAATAAGAGAGAATATGAAGTTGTACAGGCAACTTGGACTTCTGAGGCTAAAGATAAAAGAATCCCAACCTCCAGCTTAGGATCATTCAGGGTTAGAAACCATGGTAGAATTGGCTACTTCAATAGAGAAGGAAATAGAGCCTCCTATACATCATATTGAGGTTTACAGCCCTGTAAAAGGAGGAGGAACATCACCAGAGGCACTCTAAACCTTCAGTAAATCAGCAAGGTAATACATTTTTGCAGTTTTGTAGTTTTGGACAAGCTTGAATTTCGGTGGTTTAGGCGGACCTGAAAAGTGTTCATTAACCACCGAAAGCAGAGCTTTTGGTAGTTAAGGCACCCATTTTTTACCACTATTAACTACCGAAAGCCCGTCACTGCCAGATTTGTCGAAATTTTGCACAGATCAAGGTTTTACTAATCCAAATCATTTGAAAACACTTGTAATGGATAGATGTTGAATTATAGAGTCATATTTAAGATCCATTTTTGGTGTATAAGGATTAGAAAAGGTATCCAAGTTGGTTTTGGTACCTATTTTGGTGGCAACAAATTAGGATTTTTGCACAACTCAACAAATTCGAATTCTATCTCTTGGAAGAGTCATCAATCAGCCTTGGAAGGCTTATCTACACTACACACATATTCTACAAGATCTGAAGACCATGAAATGTGGAATTGACCTCATTTTGAGGATCATTCCTTATCTTTTGCAATTTAGTTTTGACTTTCTATCTTTAGCATATCTGATCCATTCTTTTAGGATCTGAAAATTGTATTGTAAATCTATATAGCTGAAGACAGAAGATGAACTAAAGGTTCAATTTTGAATTCTATATTCTACTGTTTTTGTATGAAAGACATTTTCTTTAATATATCAAGCCTGTAGGCTTCTTTCATTTGTTATTGTCAGACCCTCCTTCATCTGTGTCTATGCATATGAGTTGAATTCGTTCTTTTGTCTCTGTTTAATGGTCCTATGGTAATTGTCATCTTACTTTTGACTGTTAAGAAAGAATCATAAGCATCTTTGGCTAGTTTGTTGACCCATCATATATATGGTTTATGTATGTTTTGGTTAACTGATTGGTTTTCTTATCCATTTGTTATACAAATCTATATGATAAATAGCTCTTGAAGGCCTTGTATTGCATGAATATAATTAGATTGTCTTGAAGATACAATCCAGAGATTAAGATATTCATCTTGATCCAAACCCACACCTATTATTGAGAAAATAGTTTCCAAAAGATTAAGTTACCAGGCATCTCTGAATTACAGCCTAGGAGAGTTTCCTGGAGTGATAACAGACTCAGAAGGCTAAAGACCATGTCACTATAACTAGTCACCATGGTCTAGTAAATTTAATAGTAAACAGGGCCCTGATCCAAACTCAAATAACTTGGGGAGATTTAATCAAGGTCGATAGGCCCCTACAAATCGAACAACCCGAAATCCACCAAGAAATTCCCTCATAGGGAATTGAGACAGCTCAGGAAGAAGGAAGCAGTCCCCAAATTGAAACTCCACTACCCCAGCCTAAAATTGAAGCAGACCCCATCCAGCTAGCAGAAACTCAGACCAAACAGGAAGAAACATCAAAGAAGAGTAGACAAAGAAAAATTGGTGTTCCTGAAACCTCTACTATGAAAAGAAGAAGGGGTAAAAAGATAATTCAACCTGAAAACATTCAGGAAGTTATGCAGACAGAACAACCCTCCCATGAAGACACTCAAGAAAATACACAGACAGAACAACCATCATTTGAAAACCTTACAGAACATTTCTTCAGAATTTATGAGGTAGAGATGGCTCAAGTACTGGGGAACTTAAGGACGTCAATCATTGAAGACACAGACAGGTCTGTACCAACTTCTTCTCACTCAAACCATGTCTTGAACCTTCCTGACATAGGGATGCCATCCCCCGAAGATACAGAACAGCCAGAACCTCACATTGAGATAAACAGTCATGTAGAACAGACAGAGAACCCATAAGACACATGGGAGTAGTCACTAACTGATCAAGATGGGGAAGACCTTGAAATTCCCCACAAACAGAAAATAATAGGCAAAGGCCACAATAAAATCAGAAAATTGAAACAGGAGAACAAGATATTGAGCAAAAGGGTTAAAAAAATCAAAGTATTGAAACAAAAAGTTGGTAGACTCAAAGAAATAATTAGAGAATTAAGGAAACAGTTGGAGAAAACGATAAGGCCTATGAGAGGAAGAAATCCAAGAGGCCTAGAATACAAGGAAGAAACGCACTTCCCAGGAGGAAATTCCACACCAATTATGTTGGGACACAAACAAAATTGCCTACTCCTTTGGAAACAACAGAAATAGAACTCAAATAGAGATTCCAACAGCAGAAGAAATAGTAGTCCAAATTGAAGAAGTGCTTCCTACAAATTTTTCTTCTCCTTTAGAGACAACTGATAGAGAGACCCAAACATATGCCCCAACAACAAAAGAGATAGTTTTTCAGAGTGAGGAAGCATTTCAGTCTCCTGAACAGGGTGCCATTATCAACAGGTTGGAGGCAGAGTTGGTGAAAACCCAACAGACCCTAACTCAATGCAGAAGTGAAATGGTAATAATCGCAAAACATCAGAAAGTTGTCAAACAATTTCAAGCCATGTCAGCAACAAAGAATGAGACTTTTGTTGAGCTCAGCATAGCTCAAGGAAAGGTAAATAAAGTACATGGCTAGTTTGATAAATCTTTGGATCAAATCAAAGAGATTTTCTCTGTTTATTCTGATATAGTAGCTTGCAGGGCTCTTGCTACTAATTACACCTTATTTTTAATGGAACGTTATTTGTTGCTAAGGATAAAATCTATTAGAGAAGGAAAACCTTTTGAGTTTACCATTGTTTCTGAGCTTGTTTCATGTTTTAGAGAACAAGAGGAAGGATTACAATACTTTTTGTGTGAGTTATACCTTTACAACTTCATCCTGGGAGAAAACAGAAAAGAGAACCCTAATCCTTTCATTGGGGACATACAGTTTCAAGCATTATTGTCTTTTACTAAGAACCAAACCAGGTGGGATAAAGCACACAAGGTTTTCATGAAAAGGGAGATTGGGCTAGACCTAGGGATCAGAGGGGAACCTCCTAAATCCTTTACAACCATTATGCAACACAGAACATTCATGAAAAGGGAGAAGGTTGTAGAATATTTAGCTCTTATCCACCGACAGGTTGTACATTTAGGTCTACCATATTTTAGGGATATTAAAGAAGAAGTTATTTCTGCTTCCAAATTAAGATGGTATGTCTCGCCAAAAGTAGTCAAGAATAGGGAACCCTTTGGTTTCAAAAACTTTCATGCATCTACCTTCAGGTTGGAGAGGTATGCCAAAATGATCCTGGATGAAGGTCCTACCTAGATTGGGTGCAGATATAGTCCTCCTATTATTTGGTATCCTCCAGAGGGTTATCAGAGTAATTATGAAATTCATAATAAGGAGGAAGAAGCTGCTTTTGAAGAGCTCAGAAGTAAGAATGGGTTCAGGAGACCTGGAGAAAAGACCACTCCTCCCTTCAACATCATTTCTTTACATGTAAAGTATTTGCTTGCATGAGGACATGCAAGAAGGTAAGTTGGGGGGTATGTTGATTTGAGAAAAAAGGTATAAATATCCTCCTTATCACCATGGTTTATGATATAATCTTGATTGAATTTTCTATTAATTAGAAATAACTAGGAAAGAAAATGATTGAAAAGGCTTCTAGAAATATTATTAAGTGATATTTGATAGTTTCTGAATTTTGGTTTGAATTGTTTGATTTTATTGCAGGAATGGACAAATATTGTTAAACTCAAAAAAGCTAAGAAGATTATGAATATGAGTATACTATTGGAGGTCGAATAAATCAGGCACAAAGAAGTTTTGAGGAAGATTGATTCTCTATTTTGTAATCTTTATAAATATTAAAAGCAATCCTGAGGATCTCTCGATCCTCACGATAGCTTAATTTACCCATATCATTGTAATATATAGAGGGTGATCAACCATAGAGAAACATCCAAAAACATTTATCCAAGCATTCAGATCTCTGAATTGCTCTATACAAGCAGTCTATTGTAAATGTTTTACCAGTTATGAAGTTAATGGAAGCCTTGAGCGTATTTACCATCTTTGCATACTAATTTTCTAGCAGCATTACTTCTGAAGACTATGGGCCCAGTTGGAAGGATTTATTGTCTCAATCTATAATCGTATCAATTTGATTTCAGTTATGTGATTTAAATCTCTTTGCAACAGATAAATGCGTGAGTGTGTTGATGTTAATAAATTGGTTATGCTATTTTATAGAGGATAGATGTTTCATTGGGCTATTGATTGTTGTTCCATTTCCCTTTGATGTAGCTTATTTCTTGAAAGTTCCTCTCATTTTCACATGCGTTGTTCCTTTTATTAAATTTATAGTTGTTGTTCATTTCGCTTAAATCTTCATTTGTTGTTCCTTTTCAATTCTACGGTACTTAGTTGTTCTTTTCCAGTAGGTTAGATAATCATTGATAGACTGGTTTATTAAGTATTTTCATAGATTAAATTATTGTTTCTTAATTAGATGAATTCAACAAATTGATTAACTCCTTTAATTCACATCATGTTATTGATCAGATTATGATTCTGTTGAGTAAGATCTTAGTTTCATATTTTTTAATGAATGTGTGAGGAACTTGATTATTGATAAACTCATATTTGCTTTAACTACACGATTTTAACCTCTACAACTATTTGCATAGACTTTTTCGATATTCTTGAAAGAAAAGATGAATCCACGATTGATAAATTAATGGTAAACTAAGGTTTTTTTAGGATATCTTTAGAGCCCAACAATGTCTAGTTCAAGGAAAGTTTGTCGCATGCTCCACATGAGCCACATACAAAGGATTTTGTACTTCTACCAGTTGCGGATGATGAGTCCACACATTCATATCACACCATAGATATGAGTTTTGATATAGATTCAGAGGATATAGATGCACAGTCAGAGGATTTATATGCATAGTCAGTACATGAAGATGAGGAGCCAAAGAAGATACCCAAGTGGGCACAATCCACACTTCAGGATGCATGAGACCTTGTTAGGGATCCAACAAATCTAAGGAAGACTAGATCTCAGTTTGAGGATCCTCCTCATGTACTCACTACCACTTAACCCATGATTCTTTTGCATTATTACACGATTCACTCTTCATACCTACAGTCTGACAGAGAGGCTACAGGGAACCCATTTTGGGAAGTGGTCATTCAAGAGGAGTATAATTCTCTCTTCGAGAACCAAACTTGGGATCTGGTTCTGCTTCCTTCAAACAAGAATCTTGTCAAATGAAAATGGGTATATAGGACCAAAAAGTTAGGCATGCGAATAGGTGAGAAGATACAAGGAAAGAATGGTTTCCAAGGGATTTCAACAGATCCATGGGATCGACTATGATCAAAATTTTGCTCCAGTAGAAAAGTTGGATTCTATGAGGTTGGCCCTTGCCATTGGAGTAGCCAGGGGATGGAAAGTACATCATATGGATGTGAAGAATGATTTTCTTCATGAGGATATCTCATAGGATATTTATATGGAGCAACCACCTGGATTCATAGATAAATCATATTTAGTGTGCTGACTCAAAAAGTCACTCTATGACCTCAAGCAGGCACCTAGAGCATGGCACACAAATATGGACTTTTACTTTCTCTCCGAGAATTTTTCCAGATGAAAATTTGATCCAAATGTATACATGATGAGGACCACTGAATCGCTTCTTATCCTAGTCTTGTATTTGCATGATTTTTTTATCACTGACAGTTCGGTTTCAGTGATTACTACGGTCAAGGGAATTCTTCATGAAAAGTTTTCGATGATGGACATGGGTCCACTCCATTTATTTCTTGGTCTCGATATCAACCAAGATGTTTCAAGCATCAAGATATCTCAGGATAAGTATGCTTGGGATCTCATGGAGAGATTCTACATGACAGACTACAAGTCTACACCTACACCCTTCTTATCTAGGGTCAAAATTGAGGATGGTCGTGATACACCAGTGGTGGACAACACCTTGTATCGACAACTTGTGGGGATCCTTCTATATCTCACCCACACCCAACTAGATGTATCATATGGAGTAGGGGTAGTCTCCAGGTACATGCATAATCCACATGAGTTACACTAGAAGGAATCCAAGCACATCCCCAGATACATTCAAGGCACCATCAATTATGAGATCGACTATGCAGCAAATTGCAAGTTGGATCTCATAGTCTTCACCGATTATGACTAGGCTATCAATGGAATTGATCACAAGTCCACCTCCAGGTACATGTTGAGTTTGGGATCCAGCCCAATGTGTTGGTCGAGAAAAAAGCAGTCATCTATTGCTCTATCTTCAACAGAGGTTGAGTAAAGCGGAGTAGTCAACATCACCATCCGGGCATTGTGGCTATAGAAATTCCTCACCAAGCTCGGCATTTAGTTCCATCGTCTGACTGTGATATGGTGTGAAAACTAGAGTACACTCAAATTCTGTCGAGATCCACTCCTTAGAAAATAGACAAAATATATCGAGATCCATATGAATTTTATTAGAGAGTTGGTTCATGACAGGTTCATCAATTTTCAATACCATCATTTTGTCAAGTAGGCTTCCAAGATATTCACCAAGACTTTCACTGAGAAAAAAATCCATAATTTGCACGATCATCTTGGAGTGGTCTTTCTTTTCTTTTGATACATTGCATTTTGAGGGGGGGCGCGGGGGGTCCCATGAGGTTTTCCCTCTTTCCTCACTTTATTTCAATGTTCATTAGTTGCATTGTTCATGGGTACCTAACATGGCCTTTGTTGTTGGGACCCATTCATTATGCATACTCCCCGGTAGTGTTCATGGGGGGTGTTGAAGATATTACACACACCTAAGATTTTCCTTTCATTTTATTTTCCTAAGTTTATTTGGATATGTTGAGGGTCCCTTAGTCTGATATATTCTCCCCTCATTGAGGATATTCTCCTTTAGACAAGGGTTTCCACATACCCTCCACTCAACTCTTAGTTATCGTTCAGTTAGACTAGTTGAGTGAAGTGTTACATTTCAACCTTTTCTTTATCACTAAGTGTTGATTGCTAACCTCGGGATCATCATGAGTAATGCACACGTGCATTGGGATCATCACTAGTAAGGTGCATTCCACATGTGTGAGTGATCTCCTCCTCATTTCACTCTGGCTTGGATAGTGTGATGGATGATCGCATGGCCAATTAACTAGGACTAGGTAGAAGTTGACTCTAGTGACTGCCAGTGTGTGTCACATCTCTCTAGAACACTCCTAATGCACATTAGATTGACTAATATGGAGATATAGTTGTGTCATACAAAGTGTACCACTTGTATTGTAACATTCTCGTACTCAAATAATAGAAATTATTTCATTCTTTTTCTCCTCTCTTCATCCACCATTGCAACATGTGTATGCTTTATTGTTAGCTAGATATTTTATGCATGTATCTCAAAAACTATAAATAATGAAGATCTTGTTTTGTTGGGACAATTAAGTTTTCATTCATCCAATAGAAATCCAATCATGGTAATCTCAAACTACCGAAAACTAATGATATCACAAATTAGGAAGCAAATAAAATAAAGTGAGGCTACAATCAAAGTTGCAGCAACATGAGCTGCAAGAACGAAGTTTTAACAAAAAAAGGAATCACAGTGATGTGAGTTGCAGAAACGCAAGTTGCAACAACTTAGACTGCAACAACAAAGCTATAGCGCGAGAATAGTAGTGAGGTGAATGTTAAGAATTATGAGTTGCAACACATCTGCGATTATGAATTCATGAAAATAGAACTAATGCAGTATTTTATCTTGAGAGTGCTCATTCTTAACAATAATAAATTAAGCATTAACCACACACGAATTGTCGTGATTGTTCTACTAGATTTTAGAATTGCAGTAGAATAAAAAATAAAGCATATATGAATTAAATAAACAAAATTGAAAGGTTAAATCCTACACTAATATACAAGAATTACATGACTAAGGAGGGGTCCCTACCCCCTTAGAAAAGGAATTGAGTAATGAAATCAGAACCACGCGATCACCAACACATCAACACATGAATGAAAGAAGGAAAAAAAATTGTATTGTAGAAGTATGAAAGTACAATAACAGTCAAGCGCTTCTCGTTAGAATAATTTCCTCCCCCCAACTATGGGGAAGATGAAGTTTTTATACTACATGATTGATGTCTAAAACTATACCAAGTAACGGATGAAAAACTATGAGAATCTAGATATTCATTCAATTACATTGATTTTGTCAATATTTAGTGAGAATCGGGCGTGTGATGACTCGATAGGAAAAATGATTTCTTATTTTAGTCGCCTACTTTCCTCTTGTCGTTTTCTTCTATGAATACCATTTCATAAATGTCGGTTGTAGTGTTGACTGTTGTGCTGGTCGACTTTGTACTCGAAATCGCAGTAACAATAGACTCGAAGTCGCGATAACAAAGTGTATTCTTGAGTTGCATCCTTTGTCATGAGTCGTAGCAATGAAGAGAGTGCTCGAAATTGCAATATTTGTCTAGATTTGTAGCAACAAGAGTGCACTTGGAGTTGCGGTAGTTTGTTTGTACCTAGTTATCTAGAGTTACAACACAAAGAGTGCACTCGAAGTTGCAACAGTTGGATCATGCCTGGAATTGTAGCAACAGAAAGTGCGCTTGAAGTTGCAGAAGAGAGGTATTGCAACCATCGTGAGGAGTTGCAGTTGTCATATTAATCATGTGTAGCAGTATTAGTACATATAAGTAGTAAGGTACTTTAATAAATATGCAAGAATAACGTAATAATGGCATATGGGGAAGGATTCATACCTTAGTGATAAGTAAGGAAAACTCGATAAGGAAAGTATTAAAAAGGAAGTGATCAATGGAAAATGGTAAGAAAAAAGGTATTAGATGGCTGATGAAATTATGTCAATTTAGGCACCCATCACCAACCTCCAAAAACTGGGGCTATGGCATATGTCATACCCATTTGCATAGTACCTCCCAACTTTCTTGCCCGTGATCTAGACAAAAAAATTCCATAATTTTCATGTACATAAGTGACAACCACATCCATCATGATACTCTTAACAGGAAGTTGTGCTTATGTCTCCACCAAATCCTTGATTGTAACCTTGCATTTTAATTTTATTGATTAAAAAGAGTATAAATCATGATAAGGTCTAGTTATCTCAAGCCTCGATTTCTCCATCACTGATTTGGGCATGAGTTTATGGGAGGCTCCATAATCTAACATGCAATTATGGAGTGGTCTATCATGTATGTTTAGGGTCACATAAAAAGGTGCAACTGAGTCTTCCTTATTGTCTATGTGTGGTCCAAATGTAATTGGTTGAAATTCATCATGTATATTCAAAGTGTCAGGTTGATTGATAAGATCTGTTCTATGCATAACCTTCTCAATTTTCTTTTGTTAAACATGATTCTTGACCAATTCTACTAAAGGCGTGAGTATCTTGATTCTTCCCAATTCATGTTCAATGTTAAAAGGTTGACCAAGATTCTCAATGTCTCTATGATCAGTTCTCCCATTGACTTGGTCTTGGGTATCAATATTCTATGAAATAGTTAATTTCTCTCTTTACATATCTTTGGACTGATTTACTGGTAATTTTTTGGGTGGAGGTTGATTATCATTGTTTTCCACAATAGGTCTGGGTCTGAGGTTATATTTGTTGTGTAACTCTGCTTGTAAAGCATCAGAAAAAAATCTATACTATGAGAATGATAATCCTCCATAATCTCCACCTTGGTGCACATTATGAGATCTAGTAGTTCAATAATTTCCATAATCATGTTGAGTAAGATGGATGTCTTCCTAGCTATCTTGAACTAAATGCATTTCCTCTTGAAACTTTGTACAATCTTCTCCTCAAAAATATTCCACTACAGTGTTATCATTGTTGTTTTTTACTTGATGTCTAAGGTGTTGTTCTTCATTTATCCTATCCCTCCTAAACATTTGTGGGTTAAATTGTATCATAAACTGATTAAGATTCCTAGGTCCTTCTTCATTAGGAGCTTTATTTGGAGTATTTCCTTCAGTTTCCAACCTAGACAATTTATTTTATAAATTCGTAATGAGTCTTGACATCTCCTCAATCTTAGCTTCATGAGAATCTTTATTAGTACCTAAGGTACCAAAATCCTCTTTACATTTGTTCTTGTCTTATTAGTTTGATCTAATTTTAATTTAATTTTTCCTGAAGTTGTAATGTTTCCCTCAATATCAATAACATCATCTTGCATGATTAAGAGGGTGGGAGATCGTCTCTCTCTCTCAACATTATGGAAAAATCAGACTCAAAGGCTCCAACACATTTCACCTTCGCAATTGTTTGAGATGGTTTTATATCCACATGGATTTTGTTGTAAATTTTTTTGGATCTCTTATTAAATTTAACTATTGATTATGTAGCTTTCCTCTTTAAGGATCCAAATTATATTAGATAGTAAAGATGATATTTATTTTGTCCCCATTGTCTCATGAAAGCAGTTTCAAGAACTTGACATGTATTGATAGAGGCATGGGGTAATGCTCTAAACCATTTCCTGAAATATCCTTCAATGGTTTGGAAAAAGAGTCTCATAAACACATCATCATGTTCCACAAATAAGTTATCTTTGAAATTTTGGAAAGCAACCATGTGCTCTTCAGTAGTTATCTCCTTCTCCCCGTCATATTTTAGAATAAATTTAAGATAATTCTCTGGTAAGTCATGGGTATTTTGGGGAATATTTAAAGGGACATACCTAGCTTCTACCCAAAGATTTACTAGTAGTGGAGGTGGTGATTGATTTTTGTTTCCTCCTCCTCCTACTCCTACTCCAACCATTAGATGCTTGAGGATTAGGTTACTAGATTTAAAAGATAGAGGAGGTTTAGGGTTCTTCAAGAAATACTTATATGAATTACCAATTGAATGAGAAAGACCTAGAGGGGAATTATGAAAAACAATCAAAGGATGATTGGGAATTTTTACAATAGAATAATCCTATGGGGGTGTATCAAATATCCTATTAGAATTATCTATTCTATAACTGGTAGAAGGAAAAAGATCATTATTAGGGTTACCTCTAGTCAATATTATTTCTCTAATATTTCTCTAGACAATTAGATTTTCTAGATCTAATAAAGTTGGAATGCTTGCAGGATCAAGATTCTCTCTGGTATAGTTCTTTTCTGATGCTATATTTTTCTCCGTGGACTCTAGGTGAAATGTAAACAATCTCCTGTATGAATCTTGTTCACCATCAAGAATCAATGCTAAAATTTGTTATTTCCCAAGGAAAAATAACTTCAAAATTCCGTCATTGGCAATGACGCCATTTAAGGATGTTATTCCTCGAGATGTTTCTGGTTGTCAATGAAATGATGCCAAGGATCCTTGGAGCTAAAACTCAAATAGGGTTTTAAAGCTACCTTTCTCAATCAAGGGTGTTAAACATACTCAATAATTCTTCACAACTCGTATACATTCCAGACAGGATGATTAGGTAAACATTCAACAAATAGGGGAAATTTATCTTCTATATATCAAAATAATTGGAGTAAAAAGGAAATGATTGTGTGAAAGGGAGATCAGATGCAAGGTATTCACTATGAATAAATCTTACAATATGACCTTGTCCCATTTGAAACGATTTTAGTACACATAACACCCTTGTATTGGATACCGCTCCAAAATTCGTGAAACACGTGAAAATTTGTCTAACATCAATGATGGCTTTCGCAAGGTACAACCAAAACATGGCATACATGTGTTGGTCTATATGGCTGCCTATGTGGAACCTATGTCAGAGCAATGTGGCATCCGGTTAGGCAATGTCTCCCATGTTGGAGTGAGTCACCATCATGTGCATGCGTGGAAAATAATGATTGTAAGGATGTGCCATTTATGTATCCTGCCATGTAGGTGTCTAGGTGGAAGTGTAGGTGCCCAGATGTCATCCTCGTCATTGTCCTTTAATGCGCTATCATCATCCAGCTAAGCCTCGAGTTGATATGTAGTTAGGTGCTTTTCAATATATTAGGAGTGGTATCGCATGCTCAGGCTAGTGGTTTTCCCGAGGCCCAAAGTGATGTGAAGCCAATACAAAATAGCCATGTAGCAAGGTGAAAACCACCATCACATCATTAAGATCCATTAAAGAGTGGGCATATTCACGATTTACCACCTAGTCTTAGCACTTGGTTGTTGAGATAGCCCCTCCCTGGACATGTGATTTGATTTGCATGTATTTTAGGCCCCTTTTAAGCCTGCACTAAGCGCCTTTTCTCCATTTTATTCCCTTTTAGCTACTTAGGCCCCATTTTCCTTCAAAATAATCATTGATAGAGTAATTTTTTCTGCATAGTGGTTCTAATGTAGCTCCCCTTACCCAATAAGAATACATGTCAAGGCTATAACTGTCCAAAATTACTCGGTGCCTTTATAAAATTTTGACACTGTAATAAAATATTTTCATCTAACATCATCATTTCTGAATTTATTGCATTTTCAGCCATTATGGATTTTTATATTGCACCTAATTGACATAGTTTAATGTTATTTCTTGCAAGTAATCATTAGTCTATGATTTGGCAGTTTTTTCTTAACATTTTGTAACAACTTCCATTACATTTTAACTAGTTCGAGACTGATTTAATACTATTGTTGTAAACTTTCTATTGTTGAAGTATATTATCTCTTGTTCCAAGTTTTATTGCAACAACCTTTTTTCTCTTTTTTTGTGACTAGAGGAGTCACAAATAGTTTGGCTCGTACTCATGTGACATGGGGTCGTGTTATCCAAATTCTACCACTATAACCTTCAGGTGTTCCCATGATGCACCATACGCGACACACAAGGTAAGCCAGAGTTTCAATTCGGTGACTTCACATAACAGAGTGCCTTAACAATACACTCCATCACTGACTTCCCTACACCCCGGGCTCCAACAACCTTTTTTCTCTTTGATATTTAGTGAATCAACCCTTTTTTCTTTTCTTTTATTAGCTAGTGTTTCAAGGAATTTTATTTAATTTTAAATAGACATTATTGGTTGTCACATCCCTCACATACGCACAATCACTTTTCCTCTAATTTACCTTAACCTTTCCCATAACATTGACCTATCTAAATCAAGCATCTGAGATAAGGGGTGGTATACTTGCCTTAGCTTGCTATAGAATCCCTTGAGGTTGTTAGGGAAGCCTCCCTTGTGTTGGATCGTCTATCCTTCACTAAAACAAGGGAAGTACTTGCTTAGGTGACAGTGTAAATTACTTCCATATGTTACACTATTTTAGCATCTTGTGAATGCTTTGCACAAGTGCTAGATTTTGTGATAATATTTGGGCACCATTTCCAAGGAGAATTAAGCCATTCTTCTTGTGATCTTGAAATTATTTGCTTCAACCTTTCCTTTGTAAGATTTTCTCAAAGCATTTTTTACTTAGCTTTCTTGACAACTCCATTGAGGGTAGAATCCCTTTATCTTACCTTGATGATATTTTTCTAGCAAGATCATATAGTGACTCCACAAAACCCAAGCATTGAAAGAAATAATAAAGAACCTAAAAGAAGATTTTATAACCCTACCAAGGATTATAACAGAAGGCCTCCTCATAACTCTCCAATAGTCAAGTCTATATTCATAGGAAGACTTCCTTTATCTCCAATTTCTCAACGACCATGGATTGCCAATGCCTTCAATCCTTTAGATCTGTACAGAATCCCGGGATACCCTCGTGATATGCCTCAAAATTTCGATAAGTGGTTTCCTGAATTCTCTAGTAATAATGTCATTATTGTTGAAGAACATTTAGATAACTTTTGGGCATCGTTTTAGAGCAACCTTCTTAATAATGATGATGATGATGAATATATAGTTATAAAACTATTTGTTGTTTCCTTTTTAGAAGACACTAGGAAATGGTATAATATTCTTCCTAATAAGAGTATTAAAACTTGGGACGACTTCCATGATGTCTTTATGAAAACATGGGGTACCAAAAGGGATCCCAGAATGTTAATGGTACAATTTAATGGAATAAAGAAGGAGAATGAATCGGTGAAGGAATTTGATACTAGGTTTGAACATTTATTCAAAGAAATCCCTGATAACATTATCCCAAAGGATGATGTTATTCTCCTCATATATACAAATTACTTTGAAGGGAAATTTGGATTCATGCTCAGGGATAAGGCCCCAAAGACCCTTGTAGAAGCACAAGAGCAAGCCACTAATATTGAGGAAATCCTTTCAGTATATAAAGTCGAACCTTTTCATGCTCCTTGTGTCAAAGCTTAGACTAATCCTAGGATTTTAAGCAATGTCAAACCTACTCAAGATCCTATGACCCTATTAAATAGAAATATTGATTGATTATCAATCAAACTTACACAAAATCAAAACCTTCTTGCGAGTAGTTTGACTAGCCTTGAGAGGGATCAACAACAAAATCTTCCTACTAGACCTCCCTACAATGGTAATCAACAACAAAAGGGAAATCATGGATGGAAGCTTAGAGTTCCTAATGAACAAAGGATTCCTAATATCCTAGCACCTACTAATATGATTAATCAGGAAGTTGTCCCTTGGTGTTTTCCTTGTTGTGATTATTAATGGAAACATGAGTGTCCTAAACTTCATAATGATGGTAGTAATGAGGACCTTTATAATTGTGATGCCATGAACTATATTAATACATTAGAACCCATTTTTCATGCCCCATATTATTATTATTATTTAAATAAATAAATAATAATAATAATAATAAAGTACAATAATTATTCTAAAGGGGAGCGTCCCCATATTATTATTAATAAATAAATAAATAATATTATTAAGGAAGTATAACAATTATTTTAAAGGGAACATACATGTGAGGCGTAACGGATGGAGTTGCTTTGGCTTTTATCCTCGGTGGCTAGGGTTTAACCCTAGCCGCTCGTGACCTGCGCACCGGCCATGGATGTGGGCTCCTCCGCTACTATTAGTGCCCCGGTTCGTGGGGTCGTTCCTCTCATATTTGTGCTCAAGCAAGGATCCGTTATGCAGTCTAGTGCTTATTTTCGAGATGTTGTTCAAAGAGTTTATGCTCCCTCGTCTTTGTCTTTTTTGGTTCAGGGATCCCCTTCCCTTGTCATTCCCATGGGGAAAGACGTTGAAGAAGAAGAGGAATATTACATATCCATGATTATGGTTTGTCGCTTCAATGGCTTTTGGCCAAATTTAGTTGATCTTAACAGTTGGATCTCTGCTACCTGGATCCCTATAATATAACAACAAGATTTCATTCATCCTTGTGCAAAATATTTTTTCATAGTCGATTTTGACATTCAGGAATATCGTGATCTGATATTTAACTCATCCCCATAGTTTTGGGGAAACTCAGGTTTTTACATGAAACCCTGGTCTCCTTCTTTCAATCCAACTGCTGACATTCTCTCCTCGACCCCAGTTTGGGTGAGACTTCCTAATATGCTCCTACATTTTTAGGGTTTTCCCTGTCTCGAAGCCATTGGCTTGGCATTAGGAAAGTTCCACTTCACAAGACGTGAAACTACGAGGCATATCACCTCTACTTATTCCCATATTTGCGTGGAAATGGACTTCAGTAAAGGATTCTCAACTAAAGTTATTCTTACTGATAAAAAATACTCTTGGCCTCAAAAACTTGACTATGAGAGAGTCTCCTTGCACTGTAGATCTTGCTTTGAAACATATCATATTGCTTCCCATTGTCCCAAAGGGTCCAAAAATATCATAAAGTACTAGAAATCCTCTTGGTGGGTTGGATCTAATGAAGACCACCAAGTAATTTCAAAATCCAGCAAAGAACCTCCACAAGACATTGAAAAGCCTCCTCATTCAGATCCTCCTATTCAAGACACTCTGTCATCTCAAGATTCATGCCAGAGCTCCACTGGAAAGCAGGAAAAAGAGGCATCTACCCTTTAGGACTCATATAAGGGACTTTAGATACAACAATCCCCTCATCCATCGACAAGCTGAGAAGATCAGGCTGATGTTGTTGAGGTTTTGGATCAAGAAAGACAAGAAGATTCAAATCAAGAAAATATAGGTATCATAGACATTATAAATGGTCCAACATCTGCAAATGAAGTTTGGACGGTATTCGGAAAGAAGAATAAAGTGCATGTAACATCATAGCCAATGGTAACACGAATTTGGGTCTGCAAATCACGCAAAAAGATGAGCTCTTCCCTAGCGAGTTAATTTATATGCAATGTCTCTTCACGTTTATTCTCAGAGTATTTTGATGAGTGTATTCAGTAAGGTTGTTATATGTGAAGATTTCATTTGAGTATTGGAAAAATTCATTAGTAGTATGTAGTAGTTGTCTATTTAAGGCCCTGAGTTAGCTCAAATTTTCAATATTTTGTAACTCCTTTGCGGTCTCGACCGCACCTTTTTTATTATAAAATTTCCCAGTTTATGTTAAAAAAAACAATTATTTTAAAGGGGATCATAATAATTAATTATTAATAAATATTTAGGGTAATAAAAGAAAAGGGTAAAATAAGTAACGATAATCATGGAAAAATGCTAAAATATAATAAATAAATAAAGAGTGGATCATAAGATTCTAGTGCTTTACCATGTATGGATTCCATATAAGGAAGAAGAAGACGAAGAAAAGGGGATCTCATTTTGCTTGGGAAATCTGAAGACAAGGATAAGGAGAGCCAGTGCACGGTAGTGGATTGAGGGGTCGGGAGCTCTTAGTCATGATGATTGAGGGGTTGGTTGCGAAGAGAGTCATCCCTCACTTTTTTTTGTGGTTTTTTAGGGTAATGATCAAGGTGTTATTATGTTTCTGAAGTCACTAGGTTACAGGTAAGTTGGGTTCTTCATTGCATGTCAATGATCAAGGTATTGTTAATTTTATGAAGTCACCAGGTTATAGGTAAGTTGGGTTCTTCACCGAAGGTATGTTCCTCACCTCTCACTGTTGTTGTTAGTCAGAAGTTTTTATTGAAGAATGAATGGTTATTTGGATTAATTTCTATTTGATAAATCTGTATTTTCTTTTGTAGATATGACAATTACATATGGGAAATTTTGCTTCTATTTTCTTTCTTAAATTGGGCCATTACACCATTTATACCATCTCTTTCGAATAATACTACAATTTCATCCTGGAACAACTTGAGAAAAGTAAACAAGAGGCTACTAGGAAAGCAAGGTTAGAAATTTTCAATCAAATGGATGAAGAATCAAGGGAAAGGCTCAGGAAAAGAGAACACCAAGTTTATACTAGAAATAAGAATGCACTTGAAACCCTTCCTAATGATCCTAGACTTCCACGGGAAAATCCCCCTTTAGCATCAAGTGATAGTCCTCCTCCTTATCCAATCTTACCTAAGAATGATGATATAGACTTAAATATTGATATGGCTAGTATTGTGGCAA